>JAEIFJ010002913.1:0-19582 GCA_018903435.1 Leucophenga varia
CAACTGTTGTCAACTGTTGCGGGTCGAGCGCGTGGGTCGAGCCGCAGACACTTGGCACAGGTGCCCAGGAATCGAGAACAGCTGGCAATGATTGGAAGTGCTGCAACTGCTGCTGCTGCTGCCCGAGCGCATGTCCGGGAGAGTGCGCTGGCCAGCAGCCTGCTGGAGCCGCAGCTGCTGGAGCCGCAGCTGCTGGAGCTGGAGCTGCTGCAGTTTGTGTTCGATACGATTAGCAGGAATAAAGTTCCAATGCGTTGACGCTTCTCTTTCCAGTGGGTGGGGCGACTTTTTGTTGTCTGTTCTGCGCTGCGCTAGAACCTGAGCATGACATTATGATTCCCGATCCATAGCAGAGACCCCGTTGAGAACGGGGTTCGCAGAATTTCGATGAAAATGTTCGCGCCGTTGACTTGAGTTTCGCGACGCGACCAAAAGGGGATGCTTGATGCTCCTGTCGTCGTCCACATCGCAGCTGTTCCTGCTGCTTACTGCTGCTTTATGATACCCTGTTCCCGAGCAGATAAAATCGATAATACGAGTAATTGAAATGGCGCCGCGCTCAGAGCTCTGAGAAGCAGCTTGTGTTGTGTAGTGAAGGGACTGCTGTGGTAGGAGTAGTAAATAAATTATTCATGACTGGGCTTACCTATTATTTAGAATCCTTTTCTATTTGGAGGAAACTCATTGAAAATTTCATCGATTTATGCAGATTGTAAAAGTTTCATGTTAATTTTTAATGAACAAGTTTGTAGCGCCGAAGAAATTTAAAAGTACTATCGATTCTAAAACGAAATATACGAACTCATAAAGAAATATTTCAACAAACTGGGTAGGTTAAAGATATTTGGTGAAGTGAGTGTTAATAATAACTCATCAAACTGATGAGAGTTTGGTGTGCATAACACATTCGTTTTTAGGGGAAATTGGTCTTATCTTCTTTATAAATATATTATATAAATTATAAACCTGCACTAATTATGTAGCTATAATCAGCTGTATTTTGTATTTTGCCTTAAACTGTACTTTACTCCTTCCATTTAGTGATTATCTCCCCTTAATGACATACGAGTATTGTATTTCCACATTTCGAGTCACAATTAGAGGTCATCGCGTTGCCTCGACAATGGCTTTGTGACAATGACCTCTGACAGACTTTTGGATGAACTGATTGACAGGCGAGCATGAAAAGCAGGCAGCGATCGAAGTCATCGTTGACGTTGTCGTTGTTGGCGCAAGTTTCCAAATTGGAAGAAGAAACTGTGCGCCACTGTGCGTGTGCGTATGTGTGTGTGTGTGTGTGTTTCCTTGTGTTTGTGTGAGCGTGTATAGCATGGGTGGGCTGGGCAGGCAGCAGATGAACAGGCAGCGGGTGCGGGCTGGCAGCAAAAACTCTTCCTGATAGCAACGAACGACGGCAGCAGCAATGAGTGCGGAAGAGAGAGAAGGGGACGGGAGCGGCCTACGCACTTGATGTCATTTACTCGCTTTTAATTATAGTCTCAAGTCGAACATGTGCAAACACATTTCGTTCGTTTCGCTCTGCTTTTTGTTGTTGTTGTTGTGCCAAAGCTTCCGGCTAAACGAGTATAATTTGTTGTTGTTGTTGCAGCCTCTAAGTTGTCTTGAAAGTCTGTTAAAAATTGCCAACAATGACACACTCATACTAACATGCATGCATGCATATGTAAATGTAAATACATTAATGCTTGGCTATGTTGCCACTCAATATTATTCCGTCAATTTTTATATAAATATTGCTCATTAATATTGCTAATTTATGTGACATGGCATTAAATGTTTGCGCGTTACTGTAATATGTAAACTATCGATGTCGAAAGTTGTATGGGGAAATACGATAAATATTCACCTAATGCAGTTTATACGCATTAATACGATAAATTTCAACTCTGTGCTTTATGTCTGCATCGATTCATTTTGCAAAAAGATATCTAGTATTTAGATAACTACAACGGCCAATACTTATCTATCTACTGCACTCTATTTGCAAATAAAAATACTCCAATTAGAATCGTTAAATCTAGTATGTCGATACCTGCTGGCCGTTTATCGAATAAGTGTTTATCGCACCGCCGCAACTGCTTTGGGGTCTTTGAACGCGCAACAAAGCTTAAAATACTTGTAAACACAGTCAAGCAACAACAATAAAAATAGCAATAATAACAACAACAAACAGCGGAACTGAACTGAACAGAGAATGCAAGTTCGAGGCGTGGTCACTCGCGCTCTGAACTTGTTTCCCAGTATCGCTCGTCACCCTGAATAATTCATTCAAGAAAAGCAATTTTCCGTGTTCCAAGTGATTGATGAATATGCATGAATCTGCATGCATACAAAGCACACACACACACACACACACGCAAATGTGATAAGCCTTGCCCAAATGGCAGCGAAGCCAAACGAGACTCTTATTTACATCAACAACAACAACAAGGTTTAGCTGTCTTTTTGGTTTTCTCTTCTTTTCTTTACATTTCTTACTCGTGTCTCTGCTGCTGTCGCAGTCTCTGTTGCAGCCTCTGCTACTGCTGCTGTTGGCCTGGTCATGGTCTGTCATGGCGTCGGTGTTGCTGTCGCTGCTGTTGTCGCTGCTTCTGCTGCAGCTGTTGCTGCTGTCGTTGGTTTCTTGATTGGCCCCACAGAAACCGCGAAACTGTGTCGTGGCTGCAGCGGCCTTTTCTGCTTGCCCAGCACAGGCAAAGTCTTCAAAATCCGGGTTTGTAAGAAAACTGCATTGCTTGAGACGACGACGTGCCCAGCAAGAAGGAGATGAAAAGAGAGAGCGCGAGAGAGGGTATGGGCAAGGGGTAAAGGAGAGGGTCACAAGATTGAGATAGAAACCATGTAAGCTAAGCTGCAGCAACGGCGCGAGCTGAGGCTGTGGCAGCCTTCGTCTTAGTTTTGTTTTTTTGGGTCACGGCAGCGCAGTTGGTGGGGCCGATCGCTGCTTTGCTGCTGCTGCGCTGTGGTTACGATTGCGGCAAAACTATTGCAGCGTCGACTGTCTGTAATCGGCGACGGCGACGACAACAACAGCAGCAACACCAACAGCAGCGGCCGCAGTAGCAGCGGTAAAGCAGGACTGCAAAACTATTTCGATTTCGCGCGCGCCTCTGTTTGTTGTTTTTAAGTTTTACAGCGCCTTATTAACAGGCGCACAGCGAAAAGAGCAGAGGCAACTGCATGCTGCGCTTACAAAGAAAATAAATACAAATTGTGCACTACTCAGCAGCAACAACAACAGCAGTAACAACAACAGTGGCAGCAGCAACAGCGCAGTGCAAAAGTGCAACAACAATAACGACAACAGCACGCATACAGGCAAGAAAATGTGCTTGTGTGTGTCTGTGTGTATGCCTTGTAACAACAGAGGCCGCAGCAGCACTGCGCTTCGTCTTCCAACACTACCCCCATCTCCCAACAGTGCCCCCATCTCCCAACACTGCTTGCTTATTCACTCATACACACACAGTCGCGAGCGAACAAGTTGCCAATAAAACGACATGAGATTTTTTGCCTTCCCCACCGCACTCAAAACGCATACAAAGACGCGGATGAGCGACGTGAGAGAAAGAGCTCCTTGGCTCTCTTTGAGAGCAGCGGTTACAGCGCAACAGAGTTGCCTTTGTTCTCAGCACACGTGTGCATGTCTGTGTGTGTATGTGCATACTACGACGCACCTCGGCACTGATGAACGTAAACAACAACAAACTATCGTCCCCCTTTTGCTCTCTTCCCTCTTCAGATAGATTATCTACATACAGTGGGTTACAGCATATGTATGCGAATGAAGACAAAAACTAATTTCTAGTTGTTTTTGTTTTTAAATAATTTATTTGTTTTCTTTTAATTTTTGATTTCAGTTTATTGTGGACGTATAGTGCATTAGTACGAGTAAATGTTTTTGTCTGCCTTTATCTTCCCCCTGTTTTGTTTTGTTTACTCAAATAAAGAATAAACAAATACTGAAATATAATGAACATATATTTAGGTTAACATATATTTTATATTTATTTGTGCAGTGTTATTCCATCAACAAGATAATCAAAAGAAAAGTTTACATATTTTTTTGCTGCCCACGCTTACAAACTTTCTCACCACAAATGTTTAGCCTGCTCCGCTGTCAATTGCTGTCCCTCTCACACACACGCACGAGACAGCGAAATTGTTGTGCCAGCGGCTTTTGTTAATTGCGTTTTAGTTGTTTTGCTCGTTTGCTTCGCTCTGCATACTTTTTATCATTTACATGTGTGTGCGAATGTGTGCCCTTTGTGTGTGTGTGCGTGTCTGTTTTTGCCACGTTTGTTTTGGTATGCGGTTCGCTACTTTGCTACTTTTCGCCGCAGTTGGCTCTTTTTGTGTGAGGCGCAGTTTATGTATCTTTTCGCATTTCTCTTTGTTATGCCTTGTTGCTTTTGTTGTGCTAAAAACCTGTTTAGACGATGGCATCCACTTCTGTGAAGGCGCACACACACGCACACTCACATGAACTTGTCTGGGACAGATGTCGAAGCCGGCGGCGGCAACCCACTGTCGCACTGCGCCCCCTTTCGGACTGGTTGCGTACTATTTTTAGCAGTGGTACACAACCTTTACATTTTCCTAGATTGACGTTAAAATATTAATCGATTGGCCGCCCAGTTGCTTCTACTCAATCATTATGATTTGCAATGTTATCGATTAAATGTACAAAGAATGTGCACTGAGTACATTCTACTGCACTTTGTTGTTGCCTAGTGAGACCTCATTGAACTCTCAAGGCAACACAAGTCACTTCAAACCAGTCGCAATTAGTAAACTCTATGAATGGACTCCAATCTCCCCTAGGTGGTGCTGTGCGATTCGTATGCAAAGATAATCAACTGAGCTTGAGGAACCTCGCAGCCACATTTCAGTGTTATTTCTTAATTTGTGCTTATCTCCGAACAGGAATTTATAATTTCACGGTTATGCGCGTGTTTATAAGGACGATAACCCCAAATGGGGGCCAATTTCGTTTAATTGAGCCGACATCACTGATGATTATCGTAAATTAAGTTGAGACGCGTGCGTCGAGTTCGACTTTCAATAGAATGCCAGATGCTTTTGAAACCAAAAAGCTTGTGAGCTCTCAATCATTAGTATTCATACTTTTAAAAAATGATCTCTTACTCCCTATTTCTCTCTAATGATTGCATTTTATTAGCTTAATATTTCGGATTTTGTAGAGAGTTAATAATGAGGCGATGCAAGAAAATTCAAAAAATGTTTGGGAACCGGTTAAAAATATATTCGAAAAATGCACAAATATGCTGAGCGCTGTGTAAATTTATCACCAAGGATTTTTATCAGACTTTTGCATAAAATAAAAAAGAAACAAAGTTAAATTTATATCCGAAATAAACCATTCAAGCGAGTTCACGACCTTGAAAACGGTGTACTCTGATAATTTCGCGTGTTGCCTCTTAAAAACTGTTAACTGTAGGTATTATGGGTTTTTTTTAACGTAATTCTCTAGAGACAGAAGTGCAAACATTGCTTATAATAGCTCCCCTTCATTGGAAGTGCAAATACTGTTTATAAATACTCCTCTCAATCATTAGTAGCGTCGTAAGGAAGTTTTATTATAAATCAAGCAAAGCATGAAAAAAACATAATATTTAATTTACGTCATTGCTGATTGATTGCATTAATTTTTGGACAACCATGAATTGTGGCTTGGTATTTATTTATAGAATGACAATTACCGTTCATTAGACACTTGCCATGTTTACTCGTGCGATAATAATCTATTCGCCACGATAATTAAAATTTTAAACTGGTTTTTATTTAAAAATGAACCAAATCTGTTGCAAAACTGCTTTTTAGTTTAAATGCAGTAGAAGTGAAGGCTTATCGCAATCAAAGACTTGATAAGCTATCGAAACTGCCATACTCTGGGGTATTGTTTAAAAAATAGTTATTAGAAACGGTTCTCTGATGATGTCTTTTATTAATAGATAAATTTCCAATTTATTTCCCACAGGAGTATGACATCTCAAAAAAATGCGAATATCTGTTCAAGCTCGACTACAGCCTCATCGAGCTAGAAAACTCGAACGGACTGCTCAGTCCGCGATATCCTGGACGGATACTCATACCAGAATATGAGCACGGTCACATGACCAAGACACTGACACCTGGCAACGGATTCGGTGGATCATCGGGCACAGCAGCAACGGGAACGCCGCTGAGTAGCTGCAGCATGGGCAGTAATGGTAGCATTGGTAGCAATGGAAGCACTACTGCCGGCCCAGGTATTCAAGCTTTTTGTTACCTTTGCCAATCCGCCAGCGCAACCCTTGCAGCAGCAGCAGACGCCACATTCAACGGCGCAGCAGCAACCACAGCAGAATACCATCTATGAGGATCAGTATGACATACAACGGATGAAGGAACTGGTCACGATGGCGAAATACGCACGCTGCCGCCAACGATTTGCTGTGCCTGTGATCATGTATCGTGGCAAATACATTTGCCGCTCAGCCACTTTATCGGTGATGCCCGAGACTTACGGCCGCAAGGTGGTGGACTATGCCTACGACTGCCTCAGCGGCAACTATGCAGCACCCAATGGGGAGGAGAATGAGGCAGATACCACAGATGAATCACTGATCAATGATCAGCAACAGTCGCAGTTCAGCTACGACGAGGTGATCAAGAGCGACATTCAACTCCTGCACACACTCAATGTGTCCACTATTGTCGATCTCATGGTGGAGAATCGCAAAATCAAATACTTCATGGCGTGAGTTGATCAAAAATATCCAATATGCATATTTAAATACTAAATGTAAACTCCTTTGCAGTGTCTCCTCATCGGAGAAGGCCGATCCGAACAAGCACTACAAGAGCTTTAACCTGCTATCGCTGCCGTATCCGGGCTGTGAATTCTTTAAGAAGTTCCGGGACAATAATTACATGGCCAAAAATCTATACTACAACTGGAAGCAATCGTTCAACGATGCCAACATTCATATACCCAATCTGGGACCCGCCTCCGACATTGATATCATTTGGCCGGAGTATCGTGACTGGGATCTGGTCACCATTACTCAAAACTATCTGCGTGCCACGCTCAAGTACATACAGGAGGATAACTCTGGCCTATTGATACACTGCATCAGTGGATGGGATCGTACGCCATTGTTTGTCTCCCTGGTGCGGCTATCGCTGTGGGCCGACGGTCTCATCCATCAGTCACTCAATCCAATGCAAATGGCGTACTTCACACTGGCCTACGATTGGTATCTGTTTGGCCATCAACTGCCCGATCGTCTCAAGCGGGGCGAGGATATTATGTTCTTCTGCTTTCATGTGCTCAAGTTTATCTGCGACGAGGAGTTCAGCATTGTCGAGCATCGCAAGCGCACGAAGACCTCCAGCAGCAGCGGCAGCAGCGTCGTTGTCCTCAAGCCCGACTGCTGTGATGATGAACCACCCAAGGAGTAAGTGCATCCAGTATACCAATGAAATCTAAACTAATCCATCAACTCTTTCGCAGGGACCTCATTATGGCCTTCGATCAAGATAGCAACGATAGCTACTCAAACTGGTCCAACTGTGATATGTCCATAACAGATAATTTTTATGCAACTGCACCACCATCTGCACCAGCAACAAACGCCGCTGCCACCTCCGCCGCCAGCACAGCGACAACGCCAGCAACGCTGGTTAACCCGCTCACCAGTCGATCCCCCAATCCAAAGCGGTAAGCCACTGGGATTCTCTTGATGGATTTGATCTTTTATTTATGCTGTTTTTTTTTTTTCAGTTCCCGCACTAGTCCGATCTCTGTGCCCGGCTCGCGCCAACGACAGGAGTCAACCTCATCCAATGGCAGCTGGCAGGTGGTCACTGATACTGGCTCCATAGACTCCACAATGAACGGCAGTTACATGATGCGCTTTGTGTCACAGCACAATCAACAGGCCCAGGACAACAACATTCCAATGTGCAATGGCGGCAATGGGTATCACCACAACGGCAGTGGGAGCAGCAACAGCAGCAGCAACACTACGCACGGTTTTGCCAACGGTTCCTCTAACAATTTGGGAAACGGTAGCTCGGCCACCACCAAGCAGAGCATCCAATTGTAAGCCACACAGTTGTCAATCCTCTATCGAACCCATAATTAATGTTTTACCTTTTCCTGGCAGACGCAAGCAAAGATTAAATTCTGTTCGGGCCAGCTTCATACAAGCCTATGGCAAAACGATTGGACTGAAATTCAAGGAGGGATCCTCAATGAACCTGGCCTCGTTTATTGGCAATCTGGCGGATCAACTATTTTAGGCTGCCTGATCCTGTTGACGATAATGATAAAGATGATGATGAGACTGTGCCCGCTAAGGAAGTATGCCACAACAAACCAGCTCCAGTCTCAGCAGCAACAGCACCAGGTGCAGCAGCAGCAGTGGGATCAGGAGCAGCAGGAGGAAGAACGCCACCAACTGGGGCTGATTGTGGCATTGTTGTTTGTTAGTTTAGTTTCTTGTTAGTGCGCTGCGCTTTTTTACCATGGACTGTATTTTGTAGACATGATGATGTTGATTTACGTTCTTGTGACTCTTGTTGATAATAAAAACGAAACGAAACTTACGGAAACAAGTACATAAGTAGACACACAAACCCATACACACACGAGCATTCACAGAATATAGGCAGTTGCAATATACAACAAACCTAGCCCAAGTTCCACGTTGCCTGGAACCACATCCTATATAGACAAAAAAAAAACACGCAATGCATAGTACAATGGGCCGAGCAAAGGGGTCTTTAGAGGAGCCAGCTGGCCAGTAGAGTTGTGCCAACCAACCTAACCAAAATACTATCATGGGCAGAGGAAATGTGCCACTAATCACAGTGGGATATAATAGTGCTTGCTAGGGAATCTGGGCTGATCCCCGTCCATGACAACACTATAGCTAGCGAGGCGCAGCTCTGCTTGCCAGCATCATGCATATAAATTAAATATATATAGTATAGGGATATTCTCGTTTTGGAAACTGTTTGTTTAGTGTTTATTGCAAAATCAAATCAGTTTAAAAACAACAACATAGCAATAAGATGTAATTTATAGTAATGTATTTTTTAAATAAACTTATTGTGCATTTGATATTAAACTATAATGGCGAGTCAATCTTCGAGTTGCAATTCTAGATTTCACAGCGGGTTTCAGTCGTTTTAGTTTCACACGAACCTTTCGAGTGTGCCTCGTGGCATCCTGGAGCGACACATTGCGTACTACCTCCTGCACATCATCTATGTCTGGTGACTCGTCTTTGATGATTAATTCTGGCGCCGTCAAGATATTCCCAAGTGCCATATCCTCCAGCGAGAGTTTTACTGGTTCCTCCTCCTTCAAAAGGGGGATTCGCTAGTTTCTCCTTCTCTTCCTTCCCCCCAGCAATACAGCAAACATTGCTTATGACTAGGTCGCTTTTTACGCTATTTACAATATGCGCAGTGGACGAGGATGAGATTGAGGTTGAACAGCTATGGTCGGTGCAGTGTCCGTTGCGTATGTTGGAGATCACGTGCGGCGGCAACTCCTTCACACGAATCGACCAGAGGAATTGATCGTATTGTCTACTGGCAGTGTCCCTTATCCTTTGTACAGGTTGCTTGGTGTAGAGCTGCCGCTTAGATTTGATTATGGCATCGAGTATTTCCACCTCGAGCTGTCTGCGTAGTGCCTGCGGCAGACGCTCCACCATTGGCATCTGCTGGAGTATGATATGTTGCATTGCAGTCATCCTCTGAGATTTACATTTAATTATAGGACGCTTATACAATAAAAGGCGGTTAGTTTTCTTTATAATGTCTGAGAGCGGTTCCATAATTTGAGATCCCGCCGCATTGTTGGGGGATAGGCACAATGGTTTTAAGATCTCCCAACGTCGCTGTAGTTCCTCAACTAGGAAGAATGGGTTGAGACCGTCTTGCTCGTAGCTTGCATTGAAGCTCTCTGTCACCTGCTGCCAACCCCATTCCTCGTAGTCTTTATCGCCATATCCACGAATAGCACTGCTTATTAGAAACGGATGCAATTGCAGCAGCTCCAGAAGTCTTAGATCGTTGAACACAATTTGGGAATGCGAATTTGTGTAGGAATCGTTGAGTTCAACTTGATAAGCATCGTTTAAGGCTTGTTTTTCCATGTTGAGATTCTTTACCCATGTTATTATTTGCTCCAAATTTACAAATATTTGAACATTTTAGTTTTTTTTTTTGTACCGGCATCAAAAGAGATCTATCGAAGCAGATTTATCGGCTGACTGCGTTCATTGGGATGACACTCGAACGAACATTGCATATGTACTAATATATTTTTTTAGGATTGCTAATTCATTAAACAAAAACTCAATAACATAAGACGAAAATATGAAACAAAATGTTCCATTCTTTGGCTTATTACACGAAATATAGACTCAGATAAGTCGCCATACTTTTACCTCAAATACTTCATTAACAATTTTTTATTACCGTGATATCGATATTTTTAATAATTATTTTTACTCTACTTCACTCTTCAAACTTTTCCAGCTTTGATTGCATGAAAAAATAATTCGCCGATAATTAAATTTGTTACAATTTTATATTTAATAAAATTTGAAATTAGTTTTTAATTATTAACAATTTAAATTAACTAGCTGTGAACTTTTCAATTAGTTCAAACGGAAAAGAACCAGTTCCACTGTCCAATGGACGTTGCTTAACACTGATTTTTAAGCATCTGCCGGTGATTCGAGGTATCTTGTGTACAGAAGAATATTCACACATTTTGCATATTATTCTCGTGTTGAAAATAAAAAGCGCAATATAAACAAAACGCCAAAATGAGTGGCGGCACTATGCTTTATGGCGGCGATGAAATTGGCGCCTTAGTTTTTGATCCAGGCCATCATTCACTTCGCGTGGGATACGCGCAAGAAGATTCTCCCAAGGCAGAGATACCCTCTGTTGTGGGTATTGGTACAAGCGCGCCAGACACTAATCTGGATCCAGAGACGAAAACAGACAACAATGCAACACCAAACAGTGAGTAAAACAAAAAAAATAAGATGTTGTGAAATAAACAATAATCACCCACCACTAAAAACACTTGTCCCCCTCCTCCTGCTACAACAGACGCAGACGCGCGAAAATACTATGTGGACACAAACTATGTGAATGTGCCGCGTTCGCAGATGGAGGTGCAAACATATATGAAGGACGGCATGATCGACAACTGGGAGTTGTTCGAGAAGGTGATCGACTATGCGTACACAAATGTCATCCAGTCGGAGCCGGAATACCATCCGGTGCTCTTCTCGGAGGCATCGTGGAACGTGCGCAACAATCGCGAGAAGCTAACCGAGCTCATGTTCGAGAAATACAATGTTCCAGCATTCTTTCTGGTAAAGAACGCTGTGCTGGCTGCATTCTCCAGCGGACGTGCCACAGCCCTGGTCGTGGACAGTGGAGCAACACACACATCGGCAGTGCCTGTGCACGAGGGCTATGTGCTGTCGCAGGCTGTGGTCAAGTCACCTCTGGGAGGCGACTTTCTCTCTCGACAATGTCGCCAGCATTTGGAGAAGCACGGCATCGATTTGTCGCCAGTGTACAAAATCGCCTCCAAGGATGTGGTCAAGGAGCGTGACAACGCCCGTTTCACGCTGCGTAAACTGCCCGAGAATCTCACACAGTCGTGGCAGAATTACATGACGCAGCTAATGATGCAGGACTTTCAGATGAATGTGCTGCAGGTGCTGGAGAACCCCTTTGATGAGCGTGTCGCCTCACAGATACCCATGGTGCACTACGAGTTTCCCAATGGTTACCATCAGGACTTTGGCTCTGAACGTTTCAAAATCGCCGAGAGCCTCTTTGACAATGCAATGCTCGGGGCTGGTCAGCTTGCCTCCACCAGCGTCGGCATGTGCGATGCTGATGTGCGTCTCTCGCTCTTTGGCTCAGTAGTGGTCACAGGTAGGACAACATAAATATAATGGCTCGATTCCAACCTCATCACATCATCCTTTTCAGGTGGCAACACATTGCTGCAGGGCTTCCCCGAGCGACTCAATCGGGATCTGCAATTGCGTGCACCGTCGAACACGCGCTTGAAAATGATTTCGGCCAACGGCAGCGTGGAGCGGCGATTCGGTGCTTGGATCGGAGGCTCCATACTCGCCAGTATTGGCACGTTCCAACAGATGTGGATATCATCGCAGGAGTACGAGGAGGCCGGCAAGAGTCAAGTGGAACGCAAATGCCCATAGTAATTCCAGATCGAATTCCAATTTTTAATTGTAAAGACAAAGATACCATGATAATTTTATATGTGAACTATTTATTGTGCAGCTGATTCCATGGGCTAATTAACTGGTCAACTGAGATCGAGTAAATTCAATATTATTTCAGGAAATATACCCTATATTCTACAAAGTTAGGCGACTTCCTACCAAACAGAACAGCTCTTACAATTTTGGTTATTATACTTAAAAGTAATGCTCAAGCGATTTAATATTTATTTAGGATAAATGCGATATGAAACATCATCCACTTTTAATTATAATTGTCTCTTTCACAATGAGTTTTGAGCTGTGTGTTTCTGTTTATAAAATACAAATTCGTGTTTATAATTTGGTAATATTTTACTTATCGATTCGATAAGAATAGTTTGGTTTATTTGTTGAGTTCAGGAAACGGTTCAAGATATTCTGAAGACATCACATGCCAAAAGCTGTTTGTATCAAATATTTACTAGATCATTCATGCGTTGTGCGTTGTTGTAGTTTAAGATTGACTCGGATTCGTTGGAGGAGTTGGCTCTTGTGGCCTCGTTTGGGTTTCTGTTTTTGTAGTGGTGGTGGATCTGTGATGTTTGCGTATGGGCGGTTCTAGCTCATAAGCAATGGAAATGGAACAGAGTTTGGGCACATGTTTCCTGCGGCTTCTCTTCGAACTTCTTCGCCTGATCTCATCTCGGGTGATCTCAGTGCAGAGTTTTAAAAAGCGTCACATGGCGCCCGACATGGTGTTGTTGCACACGCATTTCTGTAAGGGAATATAGAATATAATTAACCCTGGTAATTGCAACTAAAAGTTTTCGCTGACTCACCTTGGCATTCAAAATATCCTCGGTCCAATCCTCTTTGGAAATGCGGCCAACGGCATTGACCAAAATCTTCTTGACCTTAATAACATTCTCGGAAAAGGTCTTCAGCACGTCCTGCACATTGACGCCCTCGCAGCCCATACGCCAGCAATCATAATCTGTGGCAATGGCGACCGAGCCATAAAGCAGACCCGCCTCCTTGGCCAGCACAACTTCTGGGCAGGTAGTCATGTTGATTAAATCGCCACCCCACTGCCTGAACATGTTGCTCTCGGAGCGGGAGGAAAAACGCGGTCCCTCAATTGTCACAATGGTGGCCTTCTCGTGTGCCTCGTACTCCAGCTCCTTGGCGGCATCGAGCAGCACCTTGCGTGTGCGCTCACAGAATGCAGGATACATAGGCAAATGGCAAACGCCAGCCATGCCCGCGTGCTCGCCATCGTAGAAGGTCTGCTGCCGCTTTGTGGTGCGGTCAATGAAATCATGCGGCACCACAAGGTTGCCTGGCTTGATATTCTCGCGCAATGAGCCACACGCTGTCGACACAATCAAATGGGTGCAGCCCACATCGCGCAGAGCCCAAATGTTGGCGCGATAATTCACCTTGGTGGGCATAATATCGTGTTTTCGTCCATGACGGGCCAAGAGCACACACTGCACGCCGCCGATTTCGCCCTCAATTAGCGCATCTGAAGGTTCGCCATATGGTGTCTGGACTATGCGCTCTGTGCGCTGCTCCAAGATATCCGGATCATCCAGGCCAGAGCCACCGATGATGCCAATCTGTGTGTGTTACATGAGACAGTGAAAAATTTGAATCTATGTGTGTACACACGTTTTACATGTGTTTGTGTGTGTGTGTGTGTGTTTTATGTCTGCGATTGCGCTTATCTTTATGCGTGTATATCCTTAATTAATTAACAAGTTCTGTCACTCACCTTGACCGGAATCGGATCAAGATCTGCGTCTTTACATTTGATGTGTATCATGGCGCAAGACGGAGCTAAAAATGTGGGATTACAATGCCGTTGGACTGATTAAAACGTGCTAAGAGGAACTGTCGCTGTCTCCGCGCTGATAGCGTTGTTGTTGATAACTTGTCATAAAGGTAGCGCAGCTGAAAACTTGAGGGATATGCGTTTGCGCTGCCAACAAGGAAGCGAGTCATGCTGTGATAATTAATTTATATACATACATAGAGATACATAAACATTTTTACTGCTTATTATATTATTATTATATTTATTAAAATGATATAAACTATTAAACATAAAATAGGCTACCAAATCCAAGCTTAAGTTTATTTACTCAATATTTATTCAAATATGTTAAAATAATTCATATAAGAAAGGATATTTAATATGTCAACAATAAATAAATTAGTAATTATAAAAGGAATATATAATTGTCTAAGTATTTATATTTTATTTGGCAAATGTCATTCATCGTTGATTGAATATGCCGATATTTATTCAATGAATATTATTCATTTAATGATTTTCGGCTTTTGTAAGGTATTTGCAAGTGCATAGCTTTGGCTTTAAAAACTATCAGCCGTAAAACGAAGTTATTCAACACTGTTTTCAATTTGCTTTAGCTCTGGTCACATTGACTTGCATAGCCGACGTGAAACATAAACAGCTGATCGGAGGCAGGCACATGTGCTGCGTGGTGCAACAGTAATTAAACCAAATAAAACGATGGGACTCGAAATGGATTTTCCGGGAAATGATATAGACGACATCGAGGACCTCATATCCGCCGACGATATAAAACCACGCGAACGCTATGAAAACAAAAAGAACGTTACAGTGCGCGCAAAAAGGCGCTCCCAAATCAAGCCTGCAACTGAAGCCGAACCAAAACCTGAGAAGACTATTTACGAGAGTGTAATACCCGGTACCCAGAAGGTGTACGTGAAGACATGGGGCTGTGCACACAACAACTCGGACTCGGAGTATATGGCCGGACAATTGGCAGCATACGGTTATAATCTGAGCGGTAAAGAGGAGGCTGATTTGTGGCTACTAAACAGCTGCACGGTGAAGAACCCCTCAGAGGATACGTTTCGCAATGAGATCGAATCGGGCATGCGCAACGGAAAACACGTTGTGGTAGCCGGCTGTGTACCGCAAGGGGCTCCCAAGTCTGACTATCTGAATGGACTTTCGATAATTGGTGTGCAGCAAATTGATCGCGTAGTGGAGGTTGTCGAGGAGACCCTCAAGGGGCACAGTGTGCGTCTGTTGCAAAACAAGAAGGTACACGGCCGCCGTGTGGCAGGTGCTCCACTGTCGCTGCCCAAGGTGCGGAAGAATCCCCTTATCGAGATCATCTCTATCAACAGTGGCTGTCTTAATCAATGTACCTACTGCAAGACGAAACATGCACGAGGAGATTTAGCTAGCTATCCACCTGCTGAAATAGTGGAACGTGCCCGACAATCTTTCGAGGAGGGCTGCTGCGAAGTTTGGCTAACGTCAGAAGATACAGGCGCGTATGGACGCGACATTGGCAGTTCACTGCCAGAGCTGCTGTGGCAGCTTGTTGAGGTCATACCGGAGAACTGCATGCTGCGCGTGGGCATGACAAATCCACCTTACATACTGGAGCATCTCGAGGAGGTAGCCAAGGTGCTGCAGCATCCGCGTGTCTACGCTTTCCTCCATGTGCCCGTGCAGGTAAAGCACAGAAAATCATTCATTTTGTCTTTCACATTCGGCTAACTTTCTGTCTCTCCTTCCACAGAGTGGCAGCGATTCTGTGTTGGGTGAAATGAAGCGAGAATATTGCCGCAAGGACTTCGAGCACGTTGTAGACTTCCTGCGCTCTCGTGTCCCTGGTCTAACCATTGCAACCGACATCATTTGTGGCTTCCCCCACAGAGACAGAGCAGGATTTCGAGGACACAATGACACTGTGCGAGAAGTATCGCTTTCCCAGCCTGTTCATCAACCAGTTCTTTCCGCGTCCCGGTACACCAGCAGCCAAAATGGAGCGCATACCAGCGAATCTGGTAAAGAAGCGTACCAAACGGCTGACCGATCTCTTCTACAGCTATGAGCCATATTTGGGACGTGAAGGCCAGATCTATACCGTGCTGGTAACAGAAGTATCACACGATAAGCTGCACTATGTGGGACACAACAAGAGCTACGAGCAAGTGCTGCTTCCGATGCGAGACAATTTGCTGGGCACAAGTGTGCGTGTGCGCATCACAGGCGCCACCAAGTTCAGTATGACGGCTGAGATACTTGACGAGGAGCGCGAATGGACGCGCTGCGACAACAACATCAAGCAGACGCAATTGACAGATGGTGTTGGCAAGAGCCGAGTAGAGCGTTATATGGGTTTCGCTCTAATTCTGGGCGCCGCCGCATTTCTGCTGCAGCTGCTCATCAGATTCTTATCTCAATAAAATGAACGACACAGTCCTGTTTGATTTGATAATTTAAGTAACGATTTTTCACTTAATTCTAAGAATATTTCTTATGAAACATGCTTGCAGTTGGTTCTCGGGCTTAGTAATCATCCGAGAACCCGGCTGCAGCATGTAATATTCTTAGGAGGCCAAGTGAAAAAATCGTTTTAATTATCAAATCAAGCACAGGATGTCCTTCATTTATTGAATGCGTGATGTTCCAGCCTGCAGCTGCGGCATAACTTGAGCAGCGCTACTCGGCTATAACACCATGTGTGCGTCTGCTTGATGTTGTGCGCCTCCATTGCCGTCATACGAACTGGTGGCACAACGGTGCACACCGCCAGCAACAGCCATTCACATGGAAGCGCTTGCTGCTAAGCCATCCCACATATGCAGCATCGACGATACTCCTGCCAGCACGGCCTTGGGCTTCACTGAAGTGCTGGCATGCTGAAGATCGATCGGCAAGACTGACGCTACCAGACTAGCTGACCGCTCCGACATGCTGTACCGGACTGTAAACTGTTGGGGAAGCGGCGCTTCTCGCTTTGTGTCGACCGATATAACCGTGCTGCGTGAGGAAAGCAATGTGATAGGTTTGCATGGTTGAACCGGGGACACTGGCCCCGATCAGCTCCCAAATTCGCAACACAGAATGCTGCCACTTCTGGTGGAGGAGAGACAGAGGGTGCCAGTGTGAGACAAGACGGAAGCGATTTTCTGTGCACGGGCACGCTCAGACTGGACACGCGGATGCTGCAGCGCAGCTGACTACCACCACTCCGAGTGCTCCAGTATGTAGATGACCCCGCCCAGCGTGATGACACACGCAGTCTGGCGTGGGGGTGTTCGCATCACCCCACGCCCTGCTGCGACTGGCCAAGCTGCAGCCTCAGGCCGATCGAGGCTGCGTTCCCTGACTCGGCGGGTGAATGGCATAAATCTCTCCTCGTGCATCTCTCTTTGCAGCCGTGATGTTAAGACAGCACTGTTGATAGAGATGATCTCGATGAAATTCTTCCACCTTGGAAGCGGCGCAGTGGGGCCACCTTGCTTGTTTTTGCAACGAACGTAACAGCGTCAGTTGCCCGCACCAATTCTCGAAAGTCAGACCCCCTGCGTACACAGCGGCTTTACTGCGGTGACACTCACCCGCGCATGCCCGGCCTATCTCTGCCTTCTGAGGGGTTACCGTGCAGCATTTGTGAAGCCACAAATCGGCCTCCTCTTTACCGCTCAGATCCCTATTTCGCTATCAACTCTCAGTCATCGACCGCCTCTCCGGTCCAGCTGGCTATGTCTTTCACCGATACACCTCTGAAGTGCCAGCTATTGCTGCTGTAAGCTCTCGGAATTTGTCGACTTCACGAGCATTGAAGCACTGCCGCACTGCTGTCTTTTTGTTTTCATAGCGTTCGCGTGGTTTATCATATAGTCGATGTGCGTCGCCAGCTTCGAGAAATTCCCATCGTTTGCTGGTTTACTGTTGCACCACGCAGCATATTGCGCCTCAATCAGCTGTTCGTCGTATACTGTCGCCGAAACTAAAGCAGAACAACTTCGTTTTACGCTGATATTTTCAAAGCCCAAGCGCTTTAAATACCTTACAAAAGCCGAAAATCGACAAATGGGTAATATCGGCATGTTCAGTGAGCTGACATTGCCAATAAATATAAATACTAGTTTATATATTCCTTTTACTTTATTTATTGTGTTGACATGTTAAATATCCTTTTGTATATGGTGACACCCATATTTAGAATAAATATTGAGAAATTAAATAAACAGCGATTGTCAGCCTATTACCATGTTTAATAATTTATATCATTTTAATATAAATATAATAATGTATAATAAGCAGCAAAAATGTTTGTATCTGTATAAATTATTATCACATGACTACCTTCAAGTTTTCATATTGCTGAGATTATCAACTACAACATATCAGCTTGCAGTACACGTTTTAATCAGTCAACATTTCATTAGCTGTCCCATTTTGCTCAGGTGCGCCATGAGCGGAGCACTCTGGTCAAGTGTTAATTAATTAGCCAGCACACGCATAACGACTCAGCCGCCCCGTCACTGGCATTACACACACCCACAAACTGTGTTGCACACATAGATTCGGGCCACCGCACAGGCCAATGTCATCGGTGACGTGTCCGGATAATGCTGGAGCAGCTTTGCAGAAGCGCATAGTCCCGGAACGCCATGCGGCGACTGCTTCGCGGATCGCGGCGCAACCGCCATGAACAGCGGTGCCCACCAAGGTGGTATCGCCAACATTTGTTTCCAATGATATTGATCGGCAGCGTGGCGGCTGATTATCGAAAGCCGGGTATTAACCGCCACAAGCAGCGGCGCTCTACGATGGCGGCTTGCAGGCGCAACGGCGTTTGCACCTGTCACTGCATTCAATGAGCGCACGCAATTGCTGCCAAGTGCCACTCAGTGCGGGCACCATTGGCGGTGAGGACCTCCCCTCCAGGCAATATGTTCAGGCAGTGAGGGTGACTTTACCTGCCAGAAGTGTGCTGTTGAGCTTTGGGGCAACGACATGTGCAGTGTCAATGTGCCGGGACGTGCTGGCCTTTCCGAAAAGAATATTAAGATCAAGAAGATGGTCAGTAGATGACACATTTCCAAAGAGCAAATGCACGAGTGCCAGGTGAATAAACATTGCAATTACCGAGTTGGCTCCATATTCTATCTTGCCACAGCAAGTGATGCCATGATCGGCCATGTGTGACGCTTTTAAAACTGCTGCACTGAATCACCCGAGATGGTCAGGCAGCCACAGCTAGCTGTGCCCAAACTTCTGTTCCATTTCATTGCTTAGAGTAGAACCTACATACTAAGCATCACGAATCCACCACCACTAAAAACAGAGAGCAAACAGACACAGAGCCAATCTCAATCCGATCAATCTGGCCCCACAACAACACACAACTGACCCCGATACAAGCCAGCTGGCGATATCTTGAACAACTCCAACAAACTCAAACCAAACTATT
>JAEIFJ010000003.1:0-23743 GCA_018903435.1 Leucophenga varia
TAAACACAAGTACACAAAATTATGTTTCCAATAAACCTTGTTTGCTTAAAAGAGTACTTAGCCAAATAGGGTAACATTTTTTGACACAAACTTAGGTGTTACCAAATCTCTTTCTACTCAATTCCGAACTAAATGAAAGAGGAAAGTGTTCCACAATTTTTTTTTGATTTATTTTAATCTCCGGTTTTTTAAAAGGTTAAATAGTTGATCAAAATTTGTTTAAAAGTGGAATTTATCCTCAGACCATTTAAAAAGTCAGTCATGATAATTTTTTGAGTTTCGACAATTTTTTTTTTTTGACAATTTCGTAGTGGATAGTGTAAAAAAGGTAGCACTTTTTTATGATTTTTGTATAGCGAATGTTTTGTTTTTTATTAAATTCCACTAGCTGAACTACCCGGCCTAGCTCGGGTCATGTACATATACCGAAGCTAATTGGTCTAGTTCAATTATAAGATGCCATGGAATGGATTATACTTCTTCTCTGTGTAATAACATGAATACCGAATTTCATTTCTCTCGAATACTTGTAAAAATATGATGAATTTCTGAATCGATTATATTGGAGCCACTCCCACCGCCCAATTTTCTAAAACGATATATATCCTGTCTTTTAATTTGGATAAAGAAAAACACATCTATAAAATTTCATTGAAATCAGTTGAGTTGTTTCGGAAATATACGACAATATATACGATCAATTTTATGGATGTAACGCTCACCACCCGACTTAGGAGTATGAAAAATAGTTTACATCATATTCTCAGACCTACTGAATATAGACACAAAAAATATCATAAGACACGAAAATTTTTTATATTAGAAAGAAGATTTGATTTCATTTTTAAAAAGTTCTAAGAAAAAAATGGTTAAAAAAAAAAAACTTACTATCAATAATGGTT
The DNA here is from genome assembly GCA_018903435.1 of Leucophenga varia. Taxonomy (NCBI): domain Eukaryota; kingdom Metazoa; phylum Arthropoda; class Insecta; order Diptera; family Drosophilidae; genus Leucophenga; species Leucophenga varia. Next base: position 903 of record JAEIFJ010000003.1, read on the forward strand.
TCTATACAATAGAGGTATGTACTAAAAGAGCTTACTTTGTATACTCTAAAGATTCATACAAGCCTCACTCAGTCTTCTTCAAACTTAGAGTACCTTTACTAACACATAAGTGAAGGGTATAAAAGCAAACCCAAACAAACAAAACAAAGATTAAACAAAAAATATTTATCAAAACTTTCAGACAGAAAACTACTTCAAATGTCAACATTGTTTAGAAAAACTTTGTATCTGCGTTCTATAAATGACTCAGAATCATTAAAACAAAAAATTCTGTTAATCGACTTAAAATTGTGATAAGAAAAATCTAATGACATAGACTCTAATACTGCGCGATAAATAATACAAACTAATCAAATAAAATTATATGTATGTGCTTATAATTAAAATAATATATAAAATACTGATAATCAATTTAATATACAACCCATATGCATACACAAAATTGTGAATTAATATGTATCTATTCTATATACACATATATATATAGAAATGAATGTCTGTCTGTCTATACGGTATAGACGCCTCAACTACTGGGTCGATCGTTATAAAATTTTTACAGTAATCAAAAAAGATTTAATATTCTTCGTTTAAAAGAAACTAATGCTGCTATTTGACTGTAAAAAACTGTATAAGAAACAAATACAAACCCGAGCAAAGCCGCGTTTACGAGCTTGTATGAAATAAAAATACTAAATCATTACTAATACGCATAGAATGCCAACATGTATGTGAAATAAATTTAATGAGAACGTGACTTTGTTTTAACAGTTGGTGCAAATAGAATGAATAGAATGAAATTTGAAAAAAAAAAATTATTATTAAATAAATAAATAGTAATATTAAAGTTAGAATTTAATTTATATATTTTTTTTAGACATTAAGCTCAAATAAATATTGTGGGCAGTTTTGAGTTTTGCGCGTGGAGCGTATCTTCTTTCAATCTGAATTGCACAGACGGACTGACAAATAGGCCTGGCGTCTGTTTTTTACTTTGCAGTTAATTTTCAATTCATAAAATACATATAAAATAATTGAGCAGACATAAGTACATATTTTATTAATTATTGTATTTCGAACAAGCAATTTAAGCAGTTGATAAAAAGTTCAATGCCATGGAATAGCGGCTAATATAAAATACAATCTTATATTGGTTTATTTAAATTCACATCTACTGGATTTCCAGCCGTCAGGGCATAGGCGGTAATTAGTTGGCGAACAAGCTAGCAAAAGAAGGCGATGGTCTGGCTCAGAGGGAAACAATATATCTACCAATCTAACTACGGAGACTGAATTGCAGTCTGAAGGAGTTTGCTTCAATTTATTTTGGAAAAAAGTGGAGGAACAGATACGACTGCGGAGTATTCAAAAAAAAAAATGCGCAAGAACCCTAATAAAAAACTAACGCAGTATCTGCTGCACAGAGAGTCTGCAGGTCATAGCCTAGCGGCTGCTCATGCTAAAAAGCTAGAAATAACTAACGAGTACAGTAACAGGCAATGCATGTAGCATGGTACCCTAGAGTTCCCGGAACCCCTTACTCTGCGACTGCCCAGCTATCTCCAAAAGGAGACTGAAACACTTTGGCTCACCCTGGATAGCATCACTGGAACATGCGGCCCTATTCAAGCCTAGTCAGCTTTTAACTTTCGTAAAAAAACACGCAAAAATACTACAGGAATTCTGAACGATCTCCAAATAGGAATCACTAATATGGTCTAAGTGTGACCCCCCATTAAAGTGGAGTCAGCCTACCTAACCTAAACTAATGTACAAATGGTCTTATGTTTTTTTTTTTTTTTGCAATTGCAGCTTAATATGTTGGGAATACCGGTGCCCTTGTAACTTCAATGAATATTTGCGAGTAAAACAAAAATAATAAATAGACTTCTTAAATGGACCGAATGTGTCCATTGCATTGTTTTTTATTGGTCTGGAATCAGTCTTACATTGTTGCCTTTCAACTGAAACCGGTTTGGGACACATCGGTTGCATAGTTCCAAACTCGATAGCGGACATAGAAGTACGTTTCGGATTTAATATTAATATATATTTATAGATAAATATATATTTATAGATAAAACAAGAAAAAACGCTGAAGTCGAGTATGCTCGTCTGCAAAATACCCTGTACCCAATATTTATGTACTTTAAGTTAAGTTGTATCTTACTACCATACCTCAATTAATTGAATTTTTAATACAAAAATTTAAAAAATTGGGTATATCTTTGAACTTCCTAGAATAAAAAACAATGACGTTTTTATGCAAAAACCCAGAAATTAGGGCACAATTTTATGGAGGCTTTACCTAAATATTTGTTGGTTCTACCCATATTGGGATATTTTAATGGGACTATCATGGACATAATTTATACTAAATTTGAACTTCCTAGAATAAAAAACAATGACGTTTTTATGCAAAAACCCAAAATTTTGGGGGGTACATTTCTATGGGGGCTATACCTAAAATTTTGTTGGTCCTACCCATATTAGGGTAATTTATTGGGAATATCATAGACAGACAGCAGGACGGACAGACGGACGGACATACAGAAAAAAGCTAGTTCGACTCCCCTTTCAATGCTGATCAAGAATATATATACTTTTTAGTGTCTATCTTGCCTCTTCTGCCTGTTGTATACATTCGAACAAACTTAATATACCCTTTTACCCTTTGGGTACAGGGTATAAAAATACATTAAAATGAGATGAGTGAACAAAACAAAAATTACAAAGTAAAATCTAACTTATGTCAATCAAAATCGATTGATTAGCGTCACGTGTTAAATTTAGTGATTAAAAAAATATTTTCAATAGACACAGACAGACATACATAGATACGCATACTTAATAAGTAATGCAATTACTCGATAACAAAAACCAATAATAATAAAAATAATTCTTTTACGAATGTGTCAAAATATAAACTTAATTAATGCAGACCTTGTGTAGTATTTTCTCTCTCCCAACCCGTTTGTCCACGTTGTTTTACGTTTGTATTATCTCAGTTGTAAATCAATGTTAACAACGAGGGGGGATTTATTAAATCATAGATGTAATTGTGAATGAGTCTAAATGTTGGTTTTAGTGGGCGATGTAAGGAACGTCCGCCTCTAAGTACTACAATAAAAAATTTATACTTTGCTTGAACTCTTTAATAAAGAATCTTTTTAAAGATACGGGTCTACAGAGTTTGAAGCTTATCTGAGTTTTTCGAAGTATATTCTACCAATTTATTACGATGATTTTGTAATAAACTTACTCGCAAAAAAGGCGAAACAATAAAGTATTCTTTTATGGCATTTAAAACTAAAATAAAAAGATAATTACTTTACACTTAAAAACTTTCCGAACCACCCTCTTACTCACCCCGAATTACACAAACCACTAGCGGAATTACACAAACAAATACCGTGAACTTTACTAAAGGTTCGCCTCTCTCTCTCTCTCAAGGTTGGCGAATTTGTTGTTGTTACTTTTTATATTTTGACTGATATGGATCTTTCACAAATACATGTAAACAAATACCTTTGCATATATACATGTATATATAAAAATGAAGAAGATACGCACAACAGGTGCAAATAAAGATATCAGATACTATTTTAGATGAGTACATAAATCCAATTGGGCGTTTAGGACAAAAGAACGTTGACAAAAAAAGACAAACATATTTAATTAGGGAACAATAAACGATTTGCGCTGTGCGTTTTATTGTTTGGCGCAGCACAAATATATATGTATTTATTTATACATATGTACATAGTTATGTATTTAAATATATACAACTATGTATGTATTATACTATGTATGTACATACATATATAAAGAGATTTACAATTTACAACAACAAAAGAACAGCGTTTATGTTTGTTATTGTTGTTGTAGTGGATGGATACAATGATCAAGGTGCAGCAATATAAATTTTTATTTTAGCTTGTTTTACGAAACACCTACACAAACGCAATTGTGCATAAAGGGAGACACAAACAACTTTTACATTTGTGTTTTTTTTCTTTTTGCAGCACTCACTTCAAATTCTTAAAGAAATTTTTTTGCACAATGCGTTAATTTCTTTTTCTTTTTGTGTTTTAATTTGGTTTTTCTTTAATTTTTTTGTTTTTCACTTTATTTTCGTTTATTTGCGTTTTTTTTGCTATTACACTTACTCCTCTTGCCCCGCGCGCTATGATTACACTGAATCTCCTTCACAGCACAGCTCCCAACTATTGTCAGTCAGTCTGTCCGCAGCACTGCGTCGACTGCGCTGCAGCTGTTCTCCCTCTTTGTCGTCGCTGCTGCTTTTTTTTGTTGCTCACTTGTTTTTTTTTTCTTGCTGCGTATTAGTTTGTTTGTGACACTTTTCACAATTTTTTCAACAATTTTGCAGCTGTGCTGTCTCAGCAATGGATGCAGCGCGCTGCCATTAATATTTGTTTCATTTTAAATGTTCGTTTTAATGCAATTTAATGCTTTTTATTTGCTTTTTTGTGCTTAGAATAATAAACACACACAATGTACGTACGAGCGAGAGCGCAATCTCTTCAGTTCCAATTGGAAACAGTGTGCACATCACTTGTTGAAAATGTTTTAAAAAACGCCATTAGATAAAATACTAAAAAATGTCAACTGTAGGGTTGCTGAACAACCAGTGTGAAGTTAGCCAGAAATTGCTAACAAGAATGAGAACGAAAACCAGGGAATGAGTATAAATGTGTTTTGAATAAAAATAAAACAATATAAAAGCGAGTAAAGTAAGCATTGTGATTTATATTAAAAATTAGCAGTGCAATTAAATGGTAATAATAACGAAAATAATTAATTAAAAAAGACAATAGACAAAAAACCAATATAAATTAGGTACATCGTTGCTAATTGTAAAAGCAGCAATGACGGACCAGGTAGTTCTGGGCGCAGTTTCTTCGAGTTTCCAGAAGAAACTGTTGTTAGACAAAAATGGATAAGTTTCTGTGGACGTGATGACCAGTTCAAAGAAAACTTCGCGATAATCTACATCCTGAATTTTACTAATGAGGACTTTGAAAATCTTTCGCAATTTGAAATGGGTAAATATTTCTGTGGTAAAAAGGAAAAACTGTTTAAGTCTGATTTTACCGTTTTGCAGGAGAGCTCTTTCTAAGTTTAAAATAATTTGAAATTGTACGCAAAATTAAGTTGGAAAAAAAATTACTTGTGTCTATAACTTCCTGAAAAATCTTAAAAAATAACTACAATTGCATGGAGGTACTTTTCAAAACGGAGATCAGCGTAGTATTCTTATCTCAATTTTTGCTTAAGTCGACTTAAGCACTTTTCCTTTTCACCACAGATTTAATAAATAAAATCTGCAAAATAAACAATATAAAATGTAATAAACATAGGACTTTATAAGAAGAGACTATTGAAAAGTGGTGCAGTGCCTTCTTGAAACCCTGCTGGTCTTTGTGGTATCTTAAATCTTTTTAGCCAACGAACAGCTAGGATTCAAAAAGGAGATAATTAGAAAATTGTGTAATGTCTTTTGAAATAGCACACTTCATTAAAAATTTGGGAAATCGAATGGAATGGAAATCCAAATCATACGGATGACGACAAAAAGTTGTAAGGATTCAAAAAATTAAATGCCTACGAAAGGGAAGAAATGGAAAACCGGCTTAAGAAATCAGAATATGAGGTAAAAAATCTGGAGGAAAACTGGCAAAAATTTTAACAAATGGACAAAGAACCCACGTGCGCTTGAAATGGTTTTAAATAAAATGTTCTACCCTTAGAAAAATTTAAATGAGGTTTGATTCGGGGGGTATTTACTGATTATAAAAATGCAAAAAAAAAAAAAAATCCAAACTTGAAATCAGAATGTAAAAGTTGGTTCGCGTTTTTTTTTTGTTCGTTCGTTATTACATTTTTACACCTAATTTTCTTTTTACGGAATAGATACGTTTCCGAAAAATTCGTGTAAAAAATCGTGTAAAAAAAGAGAGATTTTGTAGAGTTTTTTAAGAATCTGTTTTCTGCTTAAAATGATTATTTTGCTCAGCTTTTTAGGCTTTTTTTCCTCAATAATTTTTCTGTTTTCTAGAAAATTCTTTGGCCATCATTTCATTTGAAGACGCAGTTTCTTTCTTAAATTTTATTATTATGGAAAGCAGTCGCTTAAAACAACTTGTCATCCAATATCTATTAGCAGAAAATTCAGGCTGTTTTGAGTGAATTGTATTATGCAGTTTGCTTGATAGCAGTTCTATTTAATGGTATTCTTTTTTGTGATTTACCAAAATGTTTTCCCTACAACCGTTGCACCCTGTCCTTTAGCAAGTTGATCGACAATTTTAAATTAAGTCTCAAAACTGATGGCTTTCGCATAATAAAGGGGTTCCTGAAAGACGCGTTTCGAAGTGATCAAATAGAATATTGTTGTGGATCTTAGCGCTTGAAAATCGTGTTAAAACAAAACAATTAAAAAAAATATCGTGTAAAAAGAAAATTAGGACTACACCTTTTTCTTTTACAACTGTCATCTGTGGGCCAATAAAGAATAAATGGTAAAACATTTGAAATTCTTTTGAAAATGTTTTATCAATTCACTGAGCAGAACAAAAAAAAATAAAAACTAAAAAGGAAATAGTAGTAAGCAGTAAAATTTGTATTGGCAAGAACTATCATTTAAAGATATTAAATAACACTGGCAGCAGTTCTATCATACTTATGTCGTTCTATTAATTTATTAGAGATTTTGTAAAATACTAATTAAATAATTCAAGCAAGCATATGTCTACACAATTGTATGTGTGTTTGTTCTTTATAGGAGCCCAGATATCTAGATTGATTGGATCAACAACTGGGATAACTTGGACCCTGGAAGAAATAATTGATTATGATTCATTGAAAAAATGGACGTGGTCACTTTCTTTTAAAACTATTTGATCCTAAAGAAATCAAACTCAGCGCATGATACTATGTAAGCAATACAGAAAAAATACAAAAACTGGGTATTAAGGAGCGGAAACAACAAAACAAAACACTAAGATTCTACCAAATTTAGAGCAAAAAGACACGAGATTTGAAATTAAACCAGAGATTTGTGAAACACCTTGGGTTAAAACATAATCTTGTGCAGCATGTGCACTGTCGTATTTAATATGCGATAGTCCCACAACGAGAAGGGTTTTTCCCACACATAGATGTCATAAAATTTTATGACCTAATAAACGCTCAGCATGCAATGTGTTGCAGCAACAGCTGTAGCATCTGGACCGATCATAAACCAATAAATAAGTTGTTAATTAACTACTGCCCACATAATTGTAGTCAAAATAGTATTTAAGCATATACATTTTAAAATAAGGTTAGTTCTAAACAGAGTGCACTAGCGTAATCATCTATTCTTGGTGAAATTATACAAGTCTTCGTTGGAATTAAATTATAATAAATTAACGACAATAACTCATTTCGCGATATAAACCGAAAACTGTTATAAATTTAAAATAAATAACCGAAGCTAACTGCATATTCAGTGGCACAGGGCGTACCTTTCATAACGCAGGGTAGTTCATTTCATGACCATATGATTTATTGTTGGTGTGCATTTTTTAGTTAATTGCTTGCAGCGGCAGTTGTTGGTCACACTTGAGATAGAAAGTGTGTGTGTGTGTTTGTGCGTGTGTAGTGTGAGTAAGAAGAGAATAAACAAGCGAACGGAATTACAAGTAGAAAGAAATATATATTTTATAATTTATATAAATAATTAGTTTAAAAACAGCACAATGGCTGCTGTTAATAAATCCTCCGTTATTAAACAAAATCAATTGATTGAAAATAGTAAAAAACTAACAGACTTGAAATTAAAGTCCTCAAGCGGAGCAGCATCCACGTCTGCAAATGCAGCAGGTGCTTCCGCAGCTACAACATCGTCCTCCGCAGCAGCCGCAGCACCGGCTAATGTGCAAGAATTTAGAATACGCGTACCAAAGAATATGCGAAAGCGTCATCATGTTATGCGTTTCAATGCCACACTCAACGTGGATTTCGCACAATGGCGTAATGTCAAGCTTGAACGTGAAAATAACATGAAAGAGTTTCGCGGCATGGAAGAGGATATGCCAAAATTTGGCGCCGGTTCCGAATATAATCGTGATCTACGCGAGGAGGTGCGTCGTAAAAAATTTGGCATAATTGCGAAACGTTATCGGCCCGAAGCACAGCCATGGATATTGAAAGTCGGTGGTAAAGGTGGCAAAAATTCAAGGGCATACGCGAGGGTGGCGTCGGTGAAAATGCAGCGTTTTATGTTTTTACACATGCACCGGACGGTGCCATCGAGGCATATCCGCTTACTGAATGGTACAACTTCCAGCCTATACAACGTTATAAATCGCTATCGGCCGAGGAGGCAGAACAAGAGTTTGGCCGACGAAAAAAAGTTATGAATTATTTTTCGCTTATGTTGCGTAAAAGATTACGCGGCGATGAAGAAGAGGAACAGGATCCGGATGAGGTGAAAGTTAAGGGTAGTAAAGCGAAACCGAAAGAGTTAAAAATAAGTGAAATGGATGAATGGATTGATTCGGATGAAGAATCCGATTCAGATGAGGAGGAAGATAAAAAGAAAAAGAAGGAGGCTGATAGTGATGAGGAGGGTGGTGGTGGTGGCAAAGGAAAGAAGGGCAAAAAGGGTCTGGAAAAAAAGAAAAGAAACGTGATCTGGATGGCGAGGCGTTCGAAGAATCTGATGATGGTGATGAGGAGGGACGTGAAATGGATTATGATACAGAATCTAGTGAAGAGTACGTAAAATTATTATTTTTAAAATTAAGTCAAACTTTATTAATTATTATATTATAACTTACAGTGAACCTGATCCCGAATCTAAGCTTGATAAGGATATGAAAAGCGTTGCCGAGGAGGATGCATTACGTAAATTACTTACTTCAGATGAAGAAAGCGAAGATGAGAAGAAATCGGACGAATCTGATAAGGAGGACGATGATAAGAAAAAGGATAAAAAAGATAAAAATAAGGATGATAACGCAAAAGACAAGAAAAATCGAAAAAACCATCCAAAGATGATAAAAATAATAAAAATAAACCAAGTACAGATTCATCAACTGATTTCACATCAGATAGTAGCGATTCGGAAGATGATCTCAGCAATGGGCCTAAAAAGAAGCCAACCGCAAAAGAAAACAATGCAGCAAAGAGCAGCGCTAGCAGTAGTAATACTGCATCAAATAAATCTCGCTCTGCAACGCCTACATTTGCAAATGATGCAAACAAACGTAAACTCAATAGCATGCCAACTGATCTTACCGGTTCGGAGAATAGCAATAGTCCTGTTAATACACCAGCTAAACGCGCTAAAACCGAAATTGCTACATCACTGCCATCGACCTTTGCTGGCGTTGTTAATAACAAACAGGAGTAAGTTAAAATAGATATAGGCAAACTCTTTGTGTTGTATTAATACTTTTTAATTATTTATTACAGTGACTATGGCATTACCGAGGAGGCTGTGCGTCGTTATCTCATACGCAAACCTTTAACAGCCACCGAACTACTTACGAAATTCAAGAATAAAAAGACTGGTGTATCAAGCGATCGACTGGTAGAAACAATGACCAAGATACTCAAGAAAATCAATCCTGTCAAGCATACTATTCAAGGAAAAATGTACTTGTGGCTTAAGTAGTTAAAAAGATACAAGATAAAGAAATTACATGCACATATATGTATATGCATGCATTTATACATCATGTATCTATGTTTTAGCTATGTTGTTAATCCGAAAATATTATACATAAACAAGTATAGTTTTAATGTTGAATTTTAATTTGTACAATTACACACTCTACGCGTAATGTGTAAATTTACCAAAATATATATTTTTGAATATTTTAGATGGTGAATAAAAGAGACATCTGCATACAAAATTTAAGTTTATTTTTTATTTTTCGATTTCAGTTTCGTAACCCACCGAAAGAATCTTAACAGAATTTAGCGGAGTTTATCTTGTATAAAATACTATGTTCAATTTTTGTTGAGCTCTGTTTTGTAGAACCAATTCGAATATAAAAAATAATTGGTTTCTTAGATACTTTATCATATTTTTTTTTTTTTACAATTTTTTTTTCCAACTACCGTGTTGACATAAATTTTATGTTTCAGATTTATTGGCTGCAATTTTATTCATATCTGCAGAAATAGCACAACTAAGCTCAGCTGTATGCAGATACATTTTATATTTTTACGGTAAATGTATCTACAAGGATAACATAACCAAAGGTCTTTGCACATTTAACACGCACCATCAGCAAAACTATTAAAAATGTTTTATGAACAAGCAGCAGCAATGCGTTATATGGATCTTTGCAAAAAGGCTTACATTTAACTACTGCTCAGTTTTGACCCATAACGAACTCAAGTTGACCTGAGTCAAAAGGCATAAAAATGTAGCGATGTCATATATTTATTCTGTTCGCATTTACTATCTGAACAACAATGTAAATTTTATGTTAAAGAATTGTAAAAACGATATTTTACTTAAAAAAAAAGACACATATAAAACCAAAAAGAACGCTGAAGTCGAGTATGCTCGACAGCAAGATACCCAATCTATATGTACCTTAAGTTAGGTTCTATTTTACTACCATTCCTCATTGAATTGGATTTTCATAGAAAAACTTAAAAAATCGGGAATATCTTTGTATGGGGGCTATACATAAAATTTTGTTAGGCGTATCCATATTGGTCTATTTTCTTGGGTCTATCATATGCATAGTTTATATCAAATTAAGACTTCCTAGAATAAGAAACAATGACGTTTTTATGCAAGAATTCAAAATTTTGAGTATATTTGTATGGGGGGTACCACTTAAAATGGGGCTAGAGAAAAACCGTTTGAAAGTGAACACTTGACGGCTTAGGAGAGCTTAAGTTTCAAATATGGTGGACCTATCTCTTATAGACTCCGAGATAATCTCTCTCATACGGCAGACAGCAGGACAGACGGACAGACAGACATAGCTAGTTCGACTCCCCTTCTAATGCTGATCAAGAATATATATATTTTATAGGGTCTATCTAGCCTCCTTCTGTCTGTTACATACATTCGCAAAAACTTAATATACCCGTTTACCCTTTGGGTACAGCATATAAAAATTAAATTCATTTAGTAAAAATTAATTGCAGACTAGAAACTATTAGAATCATTATCAGTTTTTCGAATAGTTTCAAATGCATTAAACGGAGTATCGTAGACCCTATAAAATATATATTTGTGCTTATTATGAAAGGTGCGTCGTCGATGTCGTCGTCGTCGTCACTTTAAGTCGACGTCGACGTCGTCTCAATGCTAAATCGGTTTTAGCTAACAGCAACGTGACGACGTCGACTATTTATCGATAAATTTAATAGAAAAAGTGTCAAATCTGACATTTGCGTTAAAATTTTAAAAATTATTATATTATTATATAAATTTAATTTTGAAAACATGTTTATCATATCGGACAGTTCCAACGATGACGGAACTATTTACTTTTTTATCGCACCAATGCACTTTTTAATCGTACCAATGCACTTTTTTTGTCGTACCTATGGACTTTTTATCGCACCTATGCACTTTTTATCGCATTTATGCACTTTTTTTATCGCACATAAGCACTTTTTTTGTCGTACCTATGAACTTTTTATCGCACCTATGCAAATTTTTTATCGCACCTAAAAAATTTTAGCCTTTGACAACCATCGCCATCTCTTAATGGGGGTCCAAGAGAATTTAGCTTTGTTACCACATCATTCCACTTTGTTTTAAAATTGGCTGGAACCATTCCCCCTAGTGTAACCCTTTGCCAACTCAGGACTTTTTTCCATTTCGGACACCAGAGTCTCAAATTGCCGAGAATTGGTTATTTTCAATTTTCTTTCCATGTTTAAAAGTCAAATAAAATTCAAGTTGTTTCAACTCGTCAGTAAAATTTGTGTCGACAAAAAAGAGTCGTTTGAAAACGTCGACGACTTCGATTGAAGTTACATAATACAAAAATTTCTGTCGACAGTAGTCAATAGTTATCGAAATCGACAAAAACAATACGAATTGAAAGCTGTCGACACAATTCTGAAATTTTAATCTTAAATTTTTATCGACTACTTCATCTGTGAAAACCAAGTTGACACATCTACTTTTACGCGCCACATAAATTATCCGGGCATGTTCGAGTCTTTATATAAAACAAGAAAAAAACGCTGAAGGCGAGTATGCTCGGCTGCAAGAAACCCTATACCCAATTTTTATATGCCTTACTTTATTGTACTGGATTTTTATAAAAAAAAAAAATAAAGAAACTGAGTTAAATTTTTATATACCCAAGTTACGACATTTCACTATTGTAGGCATAATCCTTACAAAATTTAGAGTTCAAAGATTACATAACATAGATGTATTCCTTAAAAAACGAAAATTTTTGGGGTAGGTTTGCTTGGGGGTAGCCTTTAAAACGGGGCATGACTGCTTGGGAATCTAAGTTTCGAAAATGGTGGCCAAATCCCAATAGTCTCCGAGACTGGTGTGAGTCAAACCCACAAGTCGTTTATGAAGCACCATTCCACTCTCAAAAACTCACTGCTTGGTGTGCATTTTGGTATCGGTCTGTACGTTTTCAAAAATGATGAAGGACGCACAGTTACTGTGAGTGGCGAACGTTATCGGGCAATGTTGATCGTCTTATTCTATTCAAAAATGAATGAATCTGATGGTAATGACATTCACTTTCAACAAGATGGTGCAACATGTCATACCTATTACGATGGATCTATTGCTTGAAAAGTTCAACGAGTCGATAATATCGCGAAATGGCCCTAACCACTGGCCACCAAGATCGAGTGACTTAACATCATTGGACTAATTTATTTGGGACTATGTAAAGTCTAAGGTTTACGCCAACAAACCAGAAACAATTGATGAGCTTGAGGCTAACATACGAGCCACTATTACTACTATTCATTGAAATTTGGAAGGATCGTATAAAGCAGTGCAAGAAGAGTCAGGGTGGTCATATGAATGATATTTTGTTTAAATTAAGACATACAATTTTCCATCAAATAAAACTATTACGTAATATTTTTGTCAAAAATTCTGTTCTTTTGTGTTCTTTTCTTATAGGGTCTATAATGCCTCCCTACTGCCGCACATATAGTGGTTCACAGCTTAAAAGATGCACTCGTTTTTTAAAAAGTTCAAATCGCTCTTTCTTCAAAACAGCACAATATATAAAAAAAGCTGAAGGCCATTTTTATATATATTTTTCTAGTTAACCAAGAAGTCTTTATTCGTTTTATTTAAATAAGATTTGACCAAGTTATCTTTGGAAACCCAAAAATTGGGCCAAAATTTATGTCACAGCTTATTTGACGCATTAACTTCATCCTCTGAAAAAACTAGATTTTTAATGTATTAAATTCTTTTTAAGGTTTATTATGATAGCCTATTTAATTTAGAACAGGCTTCACCCCATTTGGCATTGATTCCACCAAATTTTTTGGATCCAGGCGTTATTTTGGTGCATATAAATATATTTTGGTTGATCCGGGCTAGATATCATGGGTTTACAGATGGTAGTGGCTAGCAATGCATGTAAATTTTGAATGATAACATCAGGATATAGTTCCGGAGGTTGCATTAGGTAGCGATCGTTCCAGACGAACCAGGACTTCGAAATCCCTGTCTTGCACTTGGGATCAATATGTTGGTTGAATCGGAATTGGCCCTTTATTCCAAGAGTATCGGCACTAAGGAAAGTGTTACGCATCAGAATATAAAAGTAATTCCTTCTATTTGTTGATTCTTCAACAAAATCAAGGTTTTCAACATTCAGGCCCTACAATAGTGTTAGTGTTACCTCACTTCAAAATGGATAAAAAACTTCATCCCATGTATGGACAACAGATTTGATTTGTATTGGACCACTATAGCACCCATACAAATTCGCCTCCCACATACTTTTGTTTTTTAGGAAAACTTGTTTTATTTTTGATTTTAAGCTTAAAATTTGGCACATATTTTTTTTGAACCGTTATATAGTCTCTAAACATAGATTGTACCCTCGACAACCATCCACACTCTTCGCAAAAATATTATCAACGTCACACGCAACTTTTTTGACTGGTATTTGAGCTTTGGTTCTATCGTAGTTAATATTTTTTTTTCTGTATTTTCTTTAAATTTTTCATATAAACTATTTTTTTTTCCAACAGCTTTTGGAGTTTACGAAGTTTTTTTGAATGGATGCTATCTTGTTTTCTTATTCTAAGAGCGAGCACACTAGTGTTGTGATCGAGTACGCAAGTGTTGTGAGCGCAGTCTATGGTGTGGGGATAATATAAAACTTAACAAATTGCGCAGTTGTCAGTTGAGCAGCGCATAAGTAGATTACAAAAAAAAAAAAAGAAATAAAGGAAAAAAGTGCTGTGTTAAATTAAAAATTTAGCTGTTAATTATGTCTGACGACATACAAATTACATACGTTATTGGCGCCAATGGTCATCCATTGCCAATATATGGTAAAAGTGCGGAAATTGCTGAAATGGCCGCAAAAATTAAAGAAACACAAAAATGTTTACTTGCTAAACGACAAAAACTAGAAGCACAATTAGCCAATTTTCAAGCAATGCAAGCTGCAAATGGTGGCAAGCGAACACCTTTAACAAATAGTAATGGACAAACAAATATATTAAATTATTTATTACGACAACCAAAACCGGGTCAAAATGAAACCGCAGCAGCGAATGGTGTTAATAATGCAATAGCTGCAACAAATCGGCGTGCCGCTGCTTATATTCGTGGAAGTAAGTCTGACGTCAGAGTGTCTACTACAAGCGATGCAATAACGCAGCGTGCCACTGATGCCATTTTAGCTTACTTTTTTTCTCTTTCTTTTACAGTTTAGCATGCTTGAGTGCGAAAGGGAAAAAGAAAGCTAAAGTAGCATCACTGCAGCGTGGTATTGCGTTACAAATTAGTGCTGGAGGAAGATCGATGTTTGCCAACATCGATCTTTTCGATTTTTAAAAAAAAAAACATCGATGTATCGATTTTAAATCGAAGTTAGCGTCAACCAGACGTAAACGGTTAGATTGATTCTTGAGGTCTCCCTGATCACTTTGGTATCTTTATGTCCATACCCAACTGGATTATTTAAATGAGTTACAAACTTCTATGTTAATTAATTAAGCAAACAAAATTTAACTTCAAAGAACAAAACTTAAACAAATATATTTAATAGAGAAACAAAAGAAAAAAAAAAAAAATATTAAAAAAAACACAACAATAATAAACTTCATATATTAAAACTAAAATAACATTCTTTTCAAAATTGTATCCCTCTTCAACTATAAAACTAAACTTAAATTATGAGACCCATTCATTTTTGTTGATAAAAAGCAGCATATCAACTTGCTTCGCTTTGAGAGAGCTTCTTCTTTCAGTAACAATAAGTCCAGCTTTGCTGAACATTCGTTCACTTTCAGTGGACGTTGCGGGAACACAAAGAAACTTTTTAACGCAGCTTTTCAAGCTATTGTCATTTGAGATCTGTAATTAAAATATGTATATTGTCGATAAAAGTTAATATAAATATTTTTATGTTCAGTGGTACCTTCCAGTAATCTAATGGAGAGATATTTGAGTCCGAATTTTCAAGGTTAAAATATTGACGCAATCCCAAAATTGTGTCCACTCGACTGCTACGAATCTTTTCGGATTTTTTTTTTTTAAGAAAATCAAAAAAGTGGGTGTTGTGATGTGGCTGTGGATATTGGTGCAGTCAGGCTGGAGGAAGATAAATGTTGGTCGGACAATTCATTTATTAAAGTGAGTTCATTCTCCAGGAATTTTTCAGCTTCGACCACATTAAAATCTAGCAAAAAAACCATCTCTCTTGAAGCGTGGATCCAAGAGCGTTGCGATTCTTGTGCACGAACGCTTCTCGTACGGCACTAGTCTTTCTTTTGTTCCATTTATCAAAATCATGCAAGCTTGGATACCCTCATTAGTGGCCAGCTTGCCCTTAAGATTTTCTAAGTTGTGTAGAAGGCCACAAACTACTGGAATCACCATTGATACGGTCACCAAGCTGCTGGACGAAGTGTGCAACGTCGCGTGCTCAAATGGAGATAGAAGCTGCTTCAGATCTTCGAGTATAGCAATTTCATCTGCTGTTAAGGGCAATAATGCCTTTGGAGTATTGAGCAGTACTTTAGATATGACATCTTTTGTTTCAAGAATTCGTTGAATCATATTGAAAGGCACTATTCCATCTAGTTGGGCATTCTTGCTTTAAACTTAATGGACTATCTGTACTTTGAGCTTCTCTAAACTTTGCATAAGCCACAGTACTGGTCTTAAAAAATGTAACAATGCTCTTACATTTGACCATCAAAACTTTAATTTTGTCATTAGCCAAACAGCTCTGTACAGCCAAATTAATTGTGTGAGCAAAGCACGGAACATTACGCTTTTGAAGAATACTGCAAGCCTTTATCATATTTTGAGCGTTGTCCGTGACTATGGCTGTTACTTTGTTGAAAACTCCCCATTCATTTAAAACTTCACGCAATGAGCATGAAATATTATCTGCGGAATGGTTGGTTTCATTTTTTAACTTTTTAGTTGACAAAACTGCTGTCCGCATTATAAAATCTTCAGATATAAATTGACAAGTGACGGTAAGATAGTTCTCATTTGCTCTTAAAGTCCAGCCATCTGTTGTGATTGCGCAGTGCTCAATCCGATCAAGAATAATTCTTAGTTTTTTTCTCATGTCTTGGAACAGATTTGGCATATATACGTCTCGCAATGTTGTCCGCGAAGGCAACTCGTAAAAGTGGATCAAGGGTTTTAACCAAATGCCTAAACCCCTTGTTTTCGACTACTGAATAAGGTCGAAGATCTGAACTTATAAAATAAGTCAACGCGCTGTCCAGTGCCTTTTTCCTGCCTGATGAGGCGTCATATTTTTTCCATAAATGCCAGAATAGAGCACGCAGCCTTCGGTTCCACAACTTTATTCATAGTCAAATCAGGATGGATGCGTTTTAAATGCGCAGACAAATTTGTCGTGTTTCCATGGGTTTGATACGTTTTGCCGCATTTATTGCAAATCGCGGACTTCATATCTGACGAATTGCCATACTTTGTCCGTTTGTTGGGTGTTCCATTCTCTCCGTCCGAACTATTGCGATCTGCACATAAAAACATATGTATCATATTTGATGAAAATTTAAAAGTAGCTGCCACACAAATGAATGCTTTAAATTATTAATTACCTTCGCCATTAGCGTTCTTTAGGAATTTGTCCATTTCCAACAGCCAACAGCACCAATACTAACATCCTACAAAAAGGGAATTAATTTATTGTTTTATCTTATATATTATAATGTTTAAAAATGCTATTTTAATGTTTTTACTTACCAAACTTATCCCGCTTTTTTTTTTTCTAAGTGATTGCTTCTTCTTCTTCTTCTAGTGATGGAAAAATATTCAAATAGTGACATGTTCGATGCATCGAAAATCGAAGTTAAAAAATCGATATTTTTAATAAATAAAAAAACATCGATGCATCGATTTTAAATCGATTTTATTTCCAGCACTATTACAAATCCTTTCATGTTATTTTTTATGTGGTGTCAGAGTCGAAGTAAAGCGAAAAGAGAATGCAACAATAAAACGAAAGAGAAATGACAAAACAGTTTCAAAACTGCTTTATCGCTTGTCTTACTCATTGTTGTTGTTGCTTATGTGCAAGAAAACAGCTGTTGCTGAAATTTGATTTAGAACACTGGTCCCAAATTCAATTTTTTTGGCAAAAAATTCGAAAAATAAATATACCGACCTAGAAGTGTGTACCGAAAAAAATATTAGACCAATTTGACCACGCCCACTCTTATCGTCCATGTAACCCGCTTGTCTTATACAGTTCAGTAACCTTAAAAACTTAAATGATCAAACTTTACGCGTTGATACTACAGGCTCTGATCTATATGATTAAATTTTCACTTACCCCTCCTACCCCAATACTACAAGCGTAGAACACGAATCCATCAAAGTAAAATGTAGAAATGAATGTGAGTTTGTGACGATAAAATTGAATGATTTTATTTAATTATTATTTTAAATCTAAATCAAAAAGTAAATCGTTATCGTCGCCCTTATCATTATTATTCAAATTAGGCGTAGTAGGTGATATCGTGTATGAAGGGAAATGCTAGATATTGGCGGATCTGAAGAATCAATTGATCTTTAAAAAACGACATTCATATTATTTATTCGGCTATTTTTTCGTGCACCCGAGCGTCTATCATTTTTATAAAATTTTTTTTCTTCCTTCTACGCATTTTCTCCGAGCCAGCCAATAGGAAGTGAAAAAGTGGCTATTTACCGGGGTTTCATGTGCCAAAATTTTGTGAACTGTCGATGACATCGGGTATCAAGAACTATTTTTCATATATAATGAGGCAGTATTTAAATAATACAAAAATTAATGCGAACAGCTGCATCAAAACCAAATATTGAGGCGAATGCAGTTTAGTTTTTATTTTGTTAAGATCCGCGCTAATTTTTAATCTGAAAGAGTACTGATTTACGACCACTTGATAAAAAAATTCAAGCATTTTGCATGGCTGAACTCTTTATTGCATGAAAAAAGTGCATTTTTTTGAAAGGGGGCAAAAAATATGCAGAATTAATTAATATCGTCGTATTATATACACATTGAGGAACTAAACTGTGTTAGAAGTTAGAACAATCTTTAACAATGTGGTATACTTTTCTTCCACGAAACACAACAATATTTCGGTATTACTTACCTAGGGCATGACTTTACAAAAACATATAAAACAAGCAAAATAGTTAACTTCGGTAGCACCAAAGCTCAAATACCCGCCACACGAAACTTTAAATATTTTCTTGAAAAAATGAAAAATTGGAAGGTAAGTTTGTTTGGGGTCTATATGTTATAGTGGCCCGATCCTTGTCATATTGGTAGCATATTCATAGGATAACAGTAGAAGTGATTTTACCCAGATTGGAGTGAATGTATCCATAAATAAGAATTATTTTCATACAAAAACTCAAAAAATGGGCGTGGCACCTGTTACGTGCACTGATTTAAATGAGTGTAACGTATAAAGTAATGAAAAGAAAGGGCGGATACCCTGTCAAGTATCGTTACAAGTAATCACTAGTTTGCTGAATGCAATAAGCCAAGGTACTCGGAAAGTTTAACAAAAAAAAAAAAAAACGAGTCAAACGCAAAGAATGCAAATGCGAAAACGTGGTAACACGAAAGTTCCACTATTTAAAATAAATATAGTTATTTAAATTAATATATTTGCTATTGTTCTGAAGAGTTAAAAATTATAAAAGATTTATTCAGTAAGTATTCTACAGAACGAAAGAAGAAACTTATTTTAACAGTTTAATCAAATTTAACAGCGGAAACTGCAATAAGTATTTTGGTTGGAAATTTGATAACTTGCGCAGTCATACCCTAACAAAGTTAGTGAGACGGATCAGAGCATATTAATTGGACAGCGAAACTCGTCGGAAGGTGTTCGGTCAAATATTGTTGGTAGGGACTTGCCGGAAAGTATACAGCCACTTGCCGCACCGCAACATATAACGCCAGGTGAAAGCACATTTACCGACCGTGGGGACGTCATCAGCGCTGGTCATCAATCGTCAAATAAATATAACAACATTCTACAAAACTACAGCGACTACGACGAACACCCAGGTTTTTATAAAATAAGTTTTCGGTTAGAGAAAGATAATCTTTAGGCGTTTTGACTGTGTTGGTGGCCGGCACATACCGAAGCCTCCGCTTCATCCGCTGGTGAAGTGGAGTGCAACATATTTATGAAATAGATACACCACAAAGTATATAAAGATGATGTAGAAGAGATAACCTCACTTGAAATATGCTTAGTATATATGTAAGCACGTTGTGAGTTAACCTCGAATAATTTTACACACGGTGATTGATGTCTTTGGACCACTATAATCTTGAAGAGGAGTCTGCCAGCAAAATTAAGCAAAGTGGAAAGAATACGAACAGATTTAAAACAAATATGGTGCAGCGTGTGAAAACAAATTAAATTAATAAGGTATTACTAATAGTCGTACATATATCTGCCATGTCACTGACCGCCTCAAAGAAGACTTTAACTGTAGCAGATATTTAGATATATGATACTTAAATTTATATATATAGACTCCAAAATTTATAAATTAACCATTAACTACTAACTAATGTCATGCTTTCGAGAGCATGCCGAAATCCTCATAGTTTGAAGTGTTATATGAATTAAGATATAAAATTTGTAAAATACCGAGTAGGGCAGATGAGATTATGTAAAGTTCATATGTCGAAGAAAAAAGGGGATAGGAGCAACATAACATTCGTTATAATCATTTCTAAAATCAAAATAATTATGTTTGATGTCTAATAATCGTACGTTGAGCGCTCAAGTAGGGATTATAGGCTTGTGTATTGCTTAATACCACAATTTTAAGAACGCCTATTGAGTACACTTTTGAATCAGATTGTTGTTAGTTGACTCCCACTCAATTTTTCTTTTATCGTTGAATTTCCTCTGCTGCAACTTTTGAAATAGTATTCCAATAGGAGTTAAATATTATATATTTTCTTATTATAGATATTATAAGTATCTGTTGACCAATAGGTCGTATTTTTGTTGTAATGATTTACTATTGTATTGTGATGTAATTAGCCCTTTATACGAATATATTATAAAGATAGGTTTAATTATAATTAAAATTGTGTATGTTAAAATGAACAGCGTGTAAGGAAATAATTTATCGGGTGGGTATTTTGAAAGCGATGGAGGCTAGTGACACTAATGAAGTAGAAAATATGTAACACTCAATATCAAAAGGGGTCGCGGATTAACAGATTCACCGTCGACAATAGGAAGGGAGGGCAAGATAGGTCTTAACAGCACCGGCCTTATATTTTATATTTTTTTTATGTACTAGTGCATCGAATTTGGTTTTGTAATTTTTTCTTGGCAATAAAATATAAATTTCTTTGTTTACCACGAGCTGTGACGTCTGGCGGTCGAGCCCGCCCTGAGTCTTTTCTGAGCTTATAGCCAATCCAGACGTGCACCCTTGGCGTAGCCTAGTCGGAGTGTAACAAATGGCGCCCAAATGAAATCAACCAGAGACACCACTTTAACAGGCGGTGCCTTACTGCAGTAACAGCATAGTTTTCGGTTGACAACACCTTTATAGAATATATAATATCACTCAGGTGTAACATACGCGAAAGCTATGGACCATGAGGGGTATTTACAGCCCTGAGGAATACAGTATTTAACCAATTATTATTTTGTAGTTTGGATTACATATTTTTTTGAATTCTTTCTATAGGTCCATTGAGGTAGCTTTAGTTGCTAGATTCAATCGTTGCCATAGAAATGGAGTATATATTAAATTATTAAAAAGAAAAAAAATTATTGTTAACAGACTATAGGACCACTGAGAAGCTTTAATTGCTAGATTCGGAAGTTGCCATAGGATCTGGGGACTTACCATGGACTTAAAGTAGCAGCTGTTGAGTAGAAAATTCGTGGTCTGTATCTGAGAGTCATGGTGTAGCTCTAATTAATTTTTTTTGTTCAAATTCGAATTTTTTTTATAACTTCACGTTATTATTCTTTACGCAATAGTAGAAACAGCTTCATGAAAGTCACGGTGAATAGATTCTGCCGGTGACGGTCTGATATTGTTTCAGTTTCCGGGATCAGAGCGCTGTATTATCTTTTTGATTTTTACATTTGGCTCTATGTCCGAAAGTAAATATTAAATGGTAAATGTTTTATTGAATGCACGGTACATAAGGAGAAAGTATGGAAGATTATGAAAGAATAGATGTTGATTGTCAAGAACAAAGTGGAATCCATCGTGAGTAGAGACCCACTCGGTAATATGTGTTACAGAGTGATTAAGAAGAAAATTGAAGATTACGTAGTAAATTAAAATTGAGCATCTGGTATTAGGTAATGAATAGCGCTGAAAAGCGGAAGTTAAGGCAGCGACTGGAGAGAAGTGTATTATTTATGAAGAATAGAGGTTTAGAACTCATGAACAATAGGCCATTTACGAGATCGTGGAGCGCACGAGTACGAGACGAGCAAGAAGGGGCAAATATGGTACTGGAACATTCAGCAAAGAAAGCCTCGGAACAGATTGATGGAAATATTTCGGGATTAAGAACGCTGGGAGATGTAGAGGAGGAATTAGTAATAGCAAGCGGATCGGGATTACAGCATTCAGCGGTCAGCGGAGAAGGATTTTCAGAAGGCCGTAGAGTAGACAATGACAATGAATCAAATCAGGTGAAACCGGTACCACCCGAAATCAAATCAGCTATCAATTTGGCATTAGCAAAGCACACGAAACATACCGAGCATCTTTTGGGGAGGTAGCCGAAAGATTAAGGCAGCAAATGACTGAAGAAATGATGAGCTTCATGAAAGAGGTTAATGACACTATGTTAATGATAAAAGCGAGTGATGTATCACTGCCTTCGTCTGAATCCAGTGCAACCGGTAAGGTGCAGCCAGACACAAGGCCTATCTTGGCAGAAGTGTCTAAGCAGACCATTCATCCAGTGCCGTCAAGGTCAACTAATCTTTTACCACCTCAAATGCATAACAGAAATAATCAGATGGGAGCACAAAGTAATTTAATTAATTTTGATAATGGATTTGTTGCGGCTAGTGGTAGAATATGCAGCCTGGAAGGACACCGCAGTTGCAAGGTAGTACGATGC
>JAEIFJ010002918.1:0-18713 GCA_018903435.1 Leucophenga varia
ATTTTGTTTGTATATGTTGTTTTTGTTTTGTGTTATATGTGTTTTGTTTTTGGGGGTCTAGTGGTAATGGAAGTAATACGCCTTTTTTGTTGATCTGCTTAATTTTAACCTAACTTTATACTTACCGGTGTTTATTGTTTCACTTAAACTTAAACCTTCATACTCAATTTTTGGTGTAGATTGCAACTGTGACTCAGAATGTGATTGACAGTCTACAGTGTTGTCTTTTTTAAAACTTTTTTTGTTTGTTTTGTGTTATTTTGTTTTTCTATTAATGTCTCAGATTCTAATACATGTGTTTGTGGCATCAAGGTTTGTGGTGTTTCCATTATATTTGTCACTGCAACTTGATTTTTCTTATCAGCTTCAAAGATAACGTTTGCATTTTTGGCCTGTGTTATGTCTTTATCTTGTGGAGTTATAACTTCCTCCTCTGTTATTATTTGTTGGCTTAGACAAGAACTGTACGGCATAATTAAAGGTTTTGCATGTTCTACATTGAATGAAGAGTTCTTTGATTCAATTAGTGTTCCCTTCTCATGAACTTCACTCGAAATTGCTGCATTTTTTTCATCAAAGGGTGCGTAAACAGCACTTTGCACAGCAGGAGTAATATTTTCCAATAAATTGTTTATATTTTCGCAGATCTGTTGATTGGTTATAATCACATTTGTATGAAGTATATCTTTTTCTGTTGCATTTACCATTTCAGGTGTCGGTTTTATTATTTCACCTAGAGGGGGTACTACAGATACTTCTTCCACAACCGAAACTTTCATTTCTGATATTAAACCTGTGGATGACTTTCCACTCAGAGGCCTGAAATCACCATGTCCTTCAATATTTTCGAAAACGTTTGCAGTTAATGTTTGTACAGATCTCATAGAACTTTCTACTAGATCAACACTTGGTGTAGAATATTTGCTGCTTTCAATCTCCATGGCAGGAGATTCTTCAAAGGCTAATTCTTCAGTTACAGTTGCTACTTCACTTTGGGTCTCACAGATAATCTTAGCGGTTCCCTTAGTGGGCTTTCGAAGTTCATAATTCTCTTCTATGGGACCAATGCTGACAATTTCTTCTATTACTAATGGTTCGTTCGCTATGTTAGACATTTTAGCAGTTGTCTCATGAACATTTAAAGGAGACAGATTATCCTCCTTAATGAATGTTATTTGTGTTGTTGTTACCTTGGCGCACTTGGTATCAGCCTCACTATCAATATTTACGATTTGGGTTCCCTTGAGAAGATTCTCTTTGAAATCCTCGGTTTCTTCAAAGGTTTCGACTTGTGATATAGTTTTGTGACTTTGTGTTTGAGTTGTCGACACCTTAGCCTCGACTGTTGATTCCATGCTGCTTTCCAATTGACCAACGTTTTCAATTGGAATCATTTCAGAGATAAGCGTTTCACGCTCTGTTCCTTCAATAAATGGTTTACCATATCCGACTGGATGAGTGTCCAAAAATAATTCTTCCTTTTGTAAAATAAAATCGTCATGTTTAGTTTGAAGTTTGTTGGCTTCTGAAATCACAAAAGGATGCAGCTTGGCTTCTTGCGTAATTGTTTCTGTGGGCTTTATGGGCTCTGACATTTCGAATGACATTATATCTGATGTTGTTGTAGATAGTAAGCTGTCACTTAAGACAGGCTTTGCTTTGATTTCGTCATTATCTGTGCCTGGAATATAAGATTCCTTTTGGAACACGTTTTCATAAGTTAGCTCTGGAGTACTTTTAAAGAATTCATTCAATGATTCTATTGCTCTAACTGAAACTACATTGGGCTCTTCAATAGCTTCTGAGTCTTCAGCACATTGACTATCGGTTACCGTTATTTCATAATTGTGTCCCTCCAAAGTCGATCGTGCAACGGTCTCATTCACTGATGGCGTGTTAAATTCATTGACATCCTCTACAGTATGAATTGAAGTGTTGAGGGGTAGTTGCAGTTTGGATGTATTGTCGATCGTGCTGGCAGCTGCTGAGATTGGAGATTGAGAAGTTAAGATTTCCTCGGCTTCAACAAGCTCTTGCGCATCAATAGTGGGCGCCATAGTCATTGCATGAGAGACTTCAGCGTGTGAAATATGGCATTTGTCACTTGTTTCTCTCTCTGCAATTGAGTCATATACGTGAGCTTCGTTTACATCTTTAGGCAGCAACATTGGAACATTTTCATTAATATTCGCATTAAATTCTTGAGAGCTTTCCGCAATGAAAGTTAATGCGCCTTCAAATATATTCTGTGTCTCTAAGACTGCCAACTGGCTAGTACTATCCCTTGAAGTGATTGCAGTTCGTGGTTTGTCTGGAGTTTTTTCAAATTCTTCAACTGAAGCTATGGCAACAGACTCTGTTATGAGTTTATGTTCATGAGGAACAATTGATTGAGTACTTTGACATTCAGGTTCTTTATGGACTACAGTTGCTGAGGTGTTATCAAAAACTAAGACTTCTGTTGTTTTTGTCTCATTTAAAATATCATAGCTTGAAGTTGCAAATTTGGAAGACATAGCAAAGTCAGTCAGATCCCCAATAGACAGATTTTCCAACACTCCTTCTGTCAATGGTATCCTTAACATCTCCGAAGTGACCGATTTCGCATGTTCCAATGGTACTATGGGTTCCTTAAAATCACGTTCTGACTCTAAAGTTGACTGCTGACTTGAAACGATACCGGGTCGTGAATCAACTGATATATTTATTTGTTGGCCAATCGGCTGAGTTATTTCTTCCAAACCAGTTTCCCTATCAAATGTCTGTGTTTCCAATACGCTAATCTGCTCGAAACTGCTTATTGTGGAGTGACTTTTTTCTGATGTAATGTTGAAAGGCGTAAGCTCTGAAGCATAATCCAAAACATTTGCTTCCTCAATAAGGGGGGACTTTGTATGTAGATCACTTAGCTTTGGGGCAAGTGCATTTTGTTGCAAGATAAGTGGAGCCATGATATCTTTAGTCTCTTCACAAGCAATTGTTGAAGTAATATCCAATGCTGTTGGGTTCTCTATAATTTCCACATTACTTATATTTGACTCATTTACGGCTGGGATTAAATAATCTTTTAGAGCTTCCATCGATAAAACCTCTGCGCATTCTGGTATGTTGATTTCGCTGATATTCATTTGTGCTTCTTGTTGCATTTCAGGCTTGGCGCAGAGCTCTTCGGAAGTTTCCAAGTGTTGAGAACTTGACTTATTTGCCACTTGCAATGACTGGGATGTTCTAATGACTGCACTCTGAACTGAAGATTGTTCTTTCGGCTCTATGGATGTTTCCTGCTCCAAAGGAAGTGATGATATTGTCTCCAATGGCTGTAAAAGGTCAAACGTTGTTTCTGGCGTCTGTTGTTGAGGTTGTGCCGTCTGAGGATAAGGTAAGAACGTGTCAAGTGTGTCTTGTTGCATTGTGTCAGTACTATACTGAGTTGGCATCGTTAACTCAGCAAGAGCAGAATTTGGCTTGCTTTCGGTGGTATATTCTCTAGTCGATTCCAATAAAAGAACTTCTGCATGCTCTGCGTGTGTGAATGTATTCGTTGATTTCTTTGCTGTTATCTGCGAATGCGTTGAGTCGATAAGTTCAGTGCTCGTCTCGGTTACTTGAACATCACTTATCTCCAGTGGTTGTTGATTTTCATATATAAGAAGCTGTCCAGACTTTCCTTTGGGCTGTTCAGTTATTTTCAAAGATTCAGTGCTCTCTAATGGCTCGTGTTCACTTGCTACTCCAATGGGCTTAGTTTCGAACGCTTGTGAAGCTGATGTTGGTACAATATGTTCACTTTCTATATCAGTGGCTGTTTGTTGTGGTTGTACTTCCATTACACTAGTTACTCGTAGTTGTGAAGGTGAGATTTGTTCCTCAGCTGTCTGTTCCAACGTCCGTTCCTCCGTTAATAATTTGTTTTCCCTCTCGATGACAGTGTCTTGTTGAACATCCAACGCCTTCTGCTGCACAAACTCAAGTTTACCTTTAGCTGTTTCAGGCACTTCTGTTTTTAAAGGCCTGTTCCGAATCAATAATAGTTTGAGATTGCACTTCTGCAACTAGTTCTCCATCTGCTACATTTACCTTTCCTTGATTGATTGTTATTTCTGATTTATCAATAGTTTCAACAGTTTCGTATGAAATTTTCTGGCTTTCTACGGCAGTTCCAAATGGCTGACTTAATGATTCCGTCACATGTTTGCTTGGTTCCATAGTGGGTTGAATTAAATTTTCTGCTGTCTCCACCAAATTAGTCTCCTGAGTTTCACCGACAGTTAAAGAGCTAGTTTGACTCACTGTCGCGTCAACGTTTTTGGGTGCATTATAATCGCCTAGGTCACTGGGATATTCTTCGATTATGACGATCTCTTGAGTAACCATATGAGATTGAGTTTCAATGCTCGGTTGAGCCTCCTTAGAGTCAGTCTTGAATACGGGTAAGTTCTCTTCAATTGGACTTTGCGTATCGGTAGTTGTGCCTATCACGCCTTCCGTTAATACCAATCCTTGTACTGCCTTTTCCTTAACTGGTTTACGTTGCAAAGGCTCTTCACCTAATGTATCCATTTGCTGAACTTCTTCTACCAAAATTGGAACTTCTTCAGACTTGAAGATCACATCTGCTAAGCTCTTCGTGGGCTGATATAATTGGGTTATTTCCTCGACGCTTTCCAATGTTTTGCTTTCGCTGGTGCTGATTACTTTCAATTCTTGCAGTGTTGATGTTGATCTTTCAGAATGAACCGCTGCATCTGGCTGGAGTTCCTCCACTGCGCTCTCAGGCTGGCACTCACTTATATCCAAGCTTATATTCGGTATAATTTCTGGCGCAATTTTCTTTGTATTGGGCTCTTCTTGGGAGACTTCTTGGTCGACAGTTTCTCCTCTAAAAGGATTCAGTTACCAAAAGTCCTTCTTTTTCCATAAATTGCATTTTCGCTTGTTCTGCGCTCATCGCAAGATCTTTAAGACTATCTACAGTATCAAGAGTGGATTGTTGTTCCGCGGTAAGCTCATGAGATAGAATAATATCGCCCTTATGAGCCTGTTGCTTAACTGCTTTAAGTGATTCCAGATCTTCAACTGAATCGGCAACACTAGGAACCTCTACCAAAAGTGGACGCGATTCCTTGATTTTACGCTCAGCTTTAATAAGCTTCGGAATTTTAGAAGACTTTAACTCTTTCGGAGACTCCTTAGTTTGCATTTCACTCACAGAGACAGCATGTCTCTCATGAACTTCGACGTGCTCACTAAGTTTACTTACTACTGGCTTGGACTGAATTAAACCTGAACTTAACTCATCGAATGCTAAACATTCTTCATTAACTGCTAAAGCTTTCTCTGGTAAAATATCATTTTCACCCTGTGCGACTATTGGTTTCGGTGTGGAGAGTTCTGTGGAGAGTTCTGCGACTACAACGATTTCGTGTGTGCTTTGTGGTAAATTCTGCGTGGCAAGTGTTGTGGATGGTTGCAAAACCTCTTCAATATGCTCGAGTCTTTCTATATTCAGAGATTCTGTGTGCGATTCTCTTGCAAATGTTTCTGTTATCTCTTTAAGTTCTTCTTGTTGTGGTTCTTGTTGTATTAGTTCTGTATGTTTTTTATGCTTTTTGATTTTTGTTTTCCTATGAACTGTTTGTTCAGCTTGTATTTGTACTTGTTGATGTTGTTCTTGTTGTTCTTGTTCTTGTTGTTGCTGTATGAACTGTTTTTCCACTTTTGTGATTGTGGTTTCTGCGAATGTAATGCAATTAAACAATGACAATGTCGGCTCTTCTTAGAGATGCTATTAAAAAACAATACATTAACAATGATCTGCAGGCGAATTGAAAATTTGTTTTAAGAAGTTAATGGAAGCGATAAAGCTGATGAATTAACATTAAAAATAACATTTGTTTTTCTTTCAGATACAACGAACAAAAGCTAAACAGACAAACAAAGAATACGTTATATACAAAATTGTAGTAAATAATTTTGTACCCGGGATACTTACCTGAAATGATGACGGACGTGCAGGAAAAATAAAGCTTAGGCTTCTACTCTAGTACGCAGGTAAGAGAAGCATTTGAAAATTTCGAAAATGTAATCATTAAGCTTATATGACAACAGGCTGAAATAGCTATAATTTTCAGTAGTAGGTCGTTATTTGAGGTTAATGGGACAGATTCTTAGAGAATTTGAAAATGGGTGCGAAGATGTAGGCGTCTTTTTTTAGAATATACACAATGATTTGTTTGGTTTAACAAAATTTTAATTGTTATATTTTGAAAGTCAATATCTATTATTGTTTTTGTTTTGCTGTTGTTTTCTGGTTGTTTTTGTAGTAATAACTTCATTGGGGTACATCACGATTGGTAGGTATTATTTTTGGTTTTACGGTTCGTCAGTGTGTATGTTCAAACCTTCTTTGACAACTATCGTGCGTTCCTCGACAAATGTTTCCTCTACGTTTGTGTTAGGTTAGGTTGGTTGGCAAAGCGCAGGTATATTTTTACAAAGCAGATTGACAATTTGGAAATAAAAAAAAGAAATAAAATAATATTGTGTGCATAAAAGCGTAATCGAACAATATAGTAACTGCTTAAGCTATGTCTATAAAATAGACCTTACTCACCGATTTTCACATGTGTGATAGCCTCGTGACTTTCTATTATCTGGGATGTCTCTACTATTCTCTAGTTTTAAGTGAATTGTATACAAAAGGAATTTATAGAAAAGTGAACTGTCAATACTAAGTTTGAAAGACTCTTTTTTAAATGCCAGCACAATACAATACAAAAATATCGATAGTGGAAATGCCTTTTCTCATATGCCAATTAAATAAAAAAGAATTTGATTGTTTTCTTAAGGCATTTCAACAGCTGACACAAATAACAGAACAGAATTCAAACCTCCTTTCCGCATATCTTCCAATCGTGCGAAATGAAGTCCTCCCTATGAAACTTTCGTATGACCGTCTCTATGGTAATTTCGTAGGTCTGTATCATGCGTATGAAGGCTTTGAAGCCAACTGTTGCCGCCAGTATCGTTTCATCCTCGGTTGATGATTCGCTCAATATTTGTGTGATAAGTTCTTCGTGTCCCCTCCCGCTCTACGAGTTGAACCAAAGCCGATTGAGACTCAGGCTTTTGCAGGGACACGAATATCTTCTGCTCATACATATAAGTAATCTCATAATGGGTGCAGCCGTAACGCAGCAGCACACCAATTGTAGCCAGATCCCTGAGAGCAGCTTCACCGGTTTTGCCAAATGATTCAGCTTCGACGGACTCAAGAACCCATTGCACCTCTTCGTGTCGACTGATTTCATATATATCTTCGATTGTTATTGTTTTCTGTGTAATTTTCGTTCGTATCGATCTTACAGTTTCAGTCATCTCAATAGATTTTCGCTCTGTGTATTGCTTTTCTACTTTTACGGTTTCTTCTTCTTGCTCAACTTCCTCTTCTTCTTCTTCTTCAATTTGCTCAATGATTCTGCTGCGTTGTAGCTCTGCATCAGCAACTTTACGATCTTTCACTTGCATGACTTCAGAGACCTCACTGTGTTCCACAACAATGGGTACAGCTTGTTTAACCTTTACTATATTCACTGTAGTTTCTACTGTACTGGCCGGCACTATTTGTATTTGAGTTCTATGAATCGTATGCGATTCACTTGCACTAGATCTTTTTGCCATTGCCTTTTTACCCGCTCTCCTCTTCACAGTTGTCTTCGACTTGACTTCTTCCTCGATGGTAGACGTTGAGGATATATCAAACTTGGCCCGTGTCATAGTCATGCCAATCTCATTGATCAACTTGCAGTTGTAGTAACCACAGTCATCGTTCGTTATCTTAAGAATCTCTAGTGTTGCTTCTGACTCCTCCACTATCATGCGATACTTTTCAGAGGCCCTAAGTTGCACATTGTTGAAATACCATTGTATATCTACAAAATCAGGATTGATCGATCAATCGCTAACCGTTCTACTATGTTATACTCTACCTGGTTTCGGGTTGCCTGCAAATTGAACTGAGAATTTCGCTGTTTCGCCTAAGGCAGCACGGCAGTCACGCATTTCATTTAGAAGCGATGGCGAGCATTTAGCAGCTATAAGCATAAAGATTGCATAATATATCTAGAGATTAGCTACGGCACTTTAAACTCTACTTAGTTCTCAATTGAATATAGGGCACAGAAAGTGTTATATATTCAAGAAAGAACTTTTGAACAAAAAACACAAGTTATAATTTGTAGGTTTGGTTTGTGTACTTACAGGACTTGACTGGTACTTGTATTTTGTAATTGTATTGTATTTTGTTTGTCTGTTTTCAAATGAAATTAGTATGCACAGAAAAAGAAAGACAAAAGGATCGCATGCAAAACAATTGACTGAGGAAAGATCAGTTTAGACTTAAAGTATGTATGCGACAAAAGGTGAAGTACTATTTGAGCAAGCAGCGTTTGTGGGAATGTCTTAGAATTTCTTTGGAAATTAATATCAAATCAATGTTAGTAGAATTTAGAAAAATAAAAAAAAAATATATATTTTTGAACACAACCAATTACTTGCAGATGATTTATTGATACTGTAAGAGAATTTATTTAAATATATACTATAACAAAATTGTATGCTAAAATTTCTAATGGCGTTTACTTTTGTTGATTGGGTTTTTTTGGGGTTGGGGGTTGGTAAGGGGAAAAAGCCTTAGAGCTGTGAGCTTTGGAGTAGGGGGGCTGAGACAAAAAACAAAGGACTTTTTTGACATGTTCACATAGTACATTGTTTTGTTGTTGTTGTTGTACGTAACATTGTATAATACAAGGACAAATACAATAAAGAGAGACAAAGAGACAGAGACAGAGACAGAAGAAGTGACAGACTGTGAGATGTTTATTGTTTGTTGTTTAAGACAAGAGTACGGAATACATTTGTGTGTTGGAAAACACAAAATTAAAACACATATACACATAACAGAAGTAGAATTCATTTACTTCGCTAGCTTCGATACATACCTTTGAGAGCGACTTGCATCTCCTCCATGTGAGTCACCCATTCTGGCTTGCGGTAATCCTTTGATCCAACGATGCCTATTTCAATTGTGATATAGCAAAAAGGAGTATTTGTGAATATTAATATAATTTAAAAAAATATTAATTAAGATCTTCATCAAGTATTAAATTTTGTCGTGGCCTGTAGTGTTTTTTTAAAGTGTATATAATATAGATCTATAAAAGTGCAAGTCTGTAGGGAAATTGAGTTGGAAATGTTATCAAGGAGGATTTTAAGGGATAGGATAATTTGAGAATTCCGCTGCAGATCTGAAAGAGAATTTTACTAACAATTCCAAGTCTTTTCCATGAGATTATTATAAATTGTTCTATATGGAAAATAGATGATAAACCATAACAGTACCTTCGACTGCAAAGAGTGCCGTTGTTACTGCCACTCCCAATGGATTGTAGGCCTCAAAACTAATTGTGCCCAAATCATCGGGATATACATGATTGATGACCAACACTGAGGTCCCATCTTCGAAATTTTCGATTTGATATTCCTCGGAAGCGAATATCTGTTCGTCGTCACGTAGCCATTTGACTTTTGGTTTTGGTTTACCAATAACCTTAACTTCCAATTTCGCTTGTTCGCCCTCTTTGGGTTCGATTTTTTCTGGTAGCTTTTTAATTATTTTCGGTGGTTGTTCGTCGATTGAGATGGTCTAAAACAGTCACAGTAACACATATATTGGGAAAGTTAGCATCAAAAGAAACCTATGAAACTCGTCAACTACAAACACGCTTACTCTATCAAGTAGATCCTCCTCAGATCCTGTGAGTCCAGTGATTTCAGAATCGGGGATATATTCAAATGCTAAAAGAATATGCGAAAGTATAGATCAATACAAACACGAATATATCAATATATATTCGAAAGGCAAGACAGAACGAGAAAATTATTTACAAGAGGATGTCGGAAACAGGAGTTCAAACTTGAGAGGATCACATGCAAGGACTTCAGAAGGCGTGAGTTAGTAAATAATATTCAAAGAACAAGAGTTTTCACAGCAATTAAAAGGAGAGAAAGGCAGGGGGAACAGAGTGTATAGAGTTATTGGAAAACCTAAGTTGAATCGTGATGCTACGTTTCCTTCTATTTACTATTGTTATCAATTATCAGCTATCAAACTGTCAAACGATCAATGCTATTTGATACCATCAAAAGTACCTTGAATATTAACTGTTGTCTTCGTGACGCTTTTGCCAATCTTATTTGTCGCAACGCATTTATATTGACCCTGATTTTCAGGGAATACTTCCGTTATCTGCAGCTGACATTTGCCCTGAGCATCCTGCGATATTGTTGTCTCTTTCGTCTCGTTTATTTTCTCCTCATTGTGATACCACTCCACCTTGGGCGTGGGTTTGCCGGTCACTTGACAAGTCAACAGCAATGATTCACCATCCATAACCTCGACAGGCTGGATTAGCTCTTCAGTGAATCGTGGTGATTCGAATTCAACTGCCTCCTCCTGGGGCAAGTCCTCGATCAAATTCACCGTTGCCGTGGATGTAACTGAGCCACCAACGTTCTCGGCCCGGCAAGTGAATGGACCTGTGAACTTCTTCTGGAAGTCCTCAATCAGGAGAGTCGACTTGTTGGCCTGGCTTACTATGCGGCACTCATTGGAGCTCTTGATTGGCTCATTATGCACAAACCATTGGAAGGACGAGAGTGGCTCAGATTCAACAATTGCCTCAATAATGGCAACTTCATGTTGTCCAAAGTATTTTGGTTCCAGAGGCTGAATAAATCGTGGTGGCTTTATTTGCTTGTCAGGCGCCTGATCTGAGACAACCACTGATCCCGAGGACTTCGCCTCGCCCACCTTATTCTTGGCCCAGACTTCATATTTGCCCGTTCGTTTGCGCGTCATATTGATGACCTTGATGGTGGTTGTAGTCTCAGTGGTTTCAATTATAGTCTCCTCATTCTCTATGATCTCACGGCCATTGCGCATCCATTTAACTTCAGGCTTCGGCAAACCATCGTACTTAGCCTCGAAGAACAGAGTGCCACCATTTGGAATGACCACTGCACTCAACGGAGTTACTGTGGGTGCCTTGAGTATCTCCTTGGGAACTTCATCGATGCGACTCATGATATTGGCATTGCCAATGGCACGTCCAAACTGATTTTGAGCTTGTATCGAATAGGTAATGGCCTCATTTGGTGTGGGATTCATAACCTCAAGTACAACATCACCAGTCTCCTCATTGTAGAACATCTGCAAGGCTTCGTTGGGTATAACCTCCTCGATGCCGCGGTACCACTTAACCTGAGGATTTGGTTTGCCTGTCACCTGACAAGTAACTGTAACCTTAAGCCGCTCAGGCTCCTTTTCTTCAGTAAACTCAATCTTAAGAGGTTTCGTAAACTGTGGAGCGACGCCTTGTTCTTTTTCTATATTCGATGTGGACAGAAAGCATATAAGAGTGTTGTTTTGGTTTGGGTATAAGAAAGGATTGATATCATGGAAGTTATATTGAATCGCTGAAGAGATTCTTTTTTTGAATTGGTTAAACATACATATAAGAGATTCCAAGGAACTTACAGTGAGAGAAGGAAATAAATAATAAAGCAAACTTACCTAAAATTATGTTGGTGCGACTTGTTGCGACTCCAGCCTCGTTCTTGGCCTCACAGGTATAGACTCCCACATCGCTGGGCGTGACCTTGGCAATCTTCAGTTGAGCCACCTGCTCCACAACGTTGATTTCGTACTTCTCGGATGCAAACAACAGCATGTCGTTGAAATACCAGTTGATCTCTGGGAATGGTACACCCTCAACCTTGCACTCCAGCACCGTAGGCTCTTCGGGAACGCATTGGCGAGGTCTCAGCTTTTCAGTAATACGTGGCGGCTTGATTTCCTTCTTCTTCTTCTTGACCAGCTTACGCTCCTGACCAAGCACCTCAGATGTTGTGGTCTCCTCCAGGTTTTGCTTCACCTGTTCATCCTCGATAAGCTCCTCGTCGGCAACCTTATCGATGCCTTCTTGAATACGCTTCTGTGTAATGAGCTCCAGTTCAGGAAGTGGTTGACTATCGTCGAGCACAACGCGACGTTTCTCTTTCTTTATTATATTAGAAGTGATCTTCATTTCCAAATCACGTCTCACGTCCTCCACATCTAGCTCTATTAGCTGTTCAGTAGTGATGAATTGGGGTCTTGTGTCTTCAGTCTTTTTCAATAGGGTAATAGTCTTTTGTGAGATCTCTTGAGAAATTTCATCAGCTTTCTCAATTTCCGCAACAGCAGATTCCAGCAGCTGAGGTTTGCCCTCAACCGAAGCTTGCTTCAGTGGCTTCGTGCGTTTCTTGTGAGCCTTCTGTTTGGCTTCGGGTGTTTGCTCAGTAATAACAACCTCTTCCTCTGGTTGCACATCCTCAGAGACTGCAACCACCTTAACGTCATCAACTGGAAGCTCTTCCACTTGATCCTCTTCAGCAATTGGTTCTGCAAAAGGCTCAGCGACTTCTTCGGACACCTCATCGACAGATGGTGTCGCCTTCTTCAACTTGGGCTTCTTCTTCTTCTCCTTCTTGACCTTCTCTTTGGGTTGCTTGTCTTCAGAGATCTTTGGAGGTTCCAAATCAGATATCTCATCTTCACTTTCCACCTTTTCTTCAGGTTTTAGCTCAGGAGCAGGAATTGCCTTCTCTGGCTTAGCAGGTACCTCAACAGGCTTCGATGGAATCGGTTTCAGATGCACCTCCTCAGGTTGTTCCTCTGGCAGTGGTCGCCGTTTACCAGTTGGCCATTGTTTTTCCTCAATGGGCTCTGCAACAGGTTTCTTCTTCTCCCCACGCTTCCAAGGAACTTGAGGTTGTTCTTCCTGTGGCTTTGGCTCCTTTTCTATATCAATGTGTTCGACTTCTTCCAAAGCTGTAGGTTCTGCATCGAGTATTTCGGGAAGGTCTTCATGTTTTGGCTTCTTCACCTTCTTGACCTTACGCTTTTCTTCCTGCACAATTTCTTCTTCGACCTTTTCAACATGCTGTAAATCGACTTCTTCCAGCTTAACTTCTTCGGGCTTGGTTGTTACACGTTTCGTTGGCTTAAGGCGAACCTCTTCAATAATCGTGGCTTCTTGTGGCAATTGCTTCTTTGGTCTGACCACAGGCTTCAAGGACACTTCTTCAACCATTTCGACAACTTCTTGCTTCTTTGGTTTCAATTTCTGAACAAACTCCTTTGGAGTTTCTTCCTCAAGAACTTCTTCCTCGGCAATATGCTCAATTGGCGCAACTTCCTCTGGTATTTCTTCTTCTGGCTCTTCTATTTCCTCAGTCGGCTCTTCGATAGACTCTTGACTTTCTGGTTTCGTCTTTGGCTTCTTCTTCTTTACGCGTTTCTTAGTTACATCCACAACTTGATCTTCGAATGTTACAACCTTCTCTTTTTCGACAAACTCAATTTCAGTCTGTTCAGGTTGTTCTGGCTCTGATACAACTGATGTTCGCGGACGTGGCTTAAGTTTCACCTCTTCAATCTGTTCCTTCTCAGGCAGCTGATGCGGTTTTCTTGG
The DNA here is from genome assembly GCA_018903435.1 of Leucophenga varia. Lineage (NCBI taxonomy): Eukaryota > Metazoa > Arthropoda > Insecta > Diptera > Drosophilidae > Leucophenga > Leucophenga varia. The sequence continues at coordinate 13,575 of JAEIFJ010002918.1, forward strand.
CACTGATTTGAGAGTAACCTTCTCCACCTGCTCGACAACCTCTGGTTTTTTAATAATTGGTTTCTTCTTAGGTTCTTCAGGTGTGGGTTGTTCCTCTTCTTCAACTTGTTCCGGTTGTGGTTGTTCTTCCACTTCCTCTTCCTGTTCAGTTACAATTGCCTTAGGTTTCTTTGTCTTTTTAACTTTACGTTTCTCTTCAACAATCTCTTCCTGCTCTTCAACAGTTTCTTCTTGTTGAACGTCTTCCACTGGCTCTTCTATTTCTTCAGTCTCTTCCACAGGTTTCTTTGGCTTCTTGGTTTTCTTTACCTTCTTCTTTTCTTCAACAACCTCTTCTATATCTTCTATGATCTCCTTCTCTTCCTCAATAATTTCTTCTTCAGGAATTTCCTCGGGAGCTTCTTCAACCTCTTCAGAGACTTCAACCTGTTTCTTAGGCTTCTTTATTTTCTTAACCTTCTTGACTTCAACAACTTCTTCCTGTTCTTCCACAACATCTTCCTGTTCTTCCACAACTTCCTCTTCTGGAATTTCTTCCACAGGTTGCTCAATTGATTCAATTGTCTCAGCAGGCTTCTTAGGTTTCTTAACCTTCTTTACCTTACGTTTTTCTTCAACAATTTCTTCTTGTTCCTCAATGAGCTCCTCGTCTGGAACTTCTTCCTCGGGAACTACTTCCTCCTCCTGTTCTTGTGGTTGTTCAACAGCAGGCTTAGGTTTCTTAACCTTCTTTACCTTACGCTTTTCTTCAACTATTTCTTCTTGTTCCTCAATGACCTCCTCCTCTGGAACTTCTTCCTCAGGAACTACTTCCTCCTCTTGTTCTTGTGGTTGCTCAACTGCAGGCTTAGGTTTCTTTACCTTCTTTACCTTACGCCTTTTCTTCAACTATTTCTTCTTCAACTTGAACAACCTTCTGAGCATCAACTTCGTCGGGATGCTCCTCTTCAGTTGGAGTAGGTTGTGGTATCTTCTTCTTGCCTCGTTGCCAAAGAACCGGCTGTGGTTGTTCCTCGACCTTTACTTCTTCGGGAAGAACGTCGACTGCTTCTTCATAAGTCTTTGTCGGAGCTTCTTCCACCTGTTGCTCAATTACTTGTTGAGGCTGTGGTTTCTTCTTCTTTCCACGCTCCCACATTACAGGCTGTGGCTCAGGTTCAGTTGTGGGTACTGTTTCTTCTTCAATGTATCGACAGCAACTTCCAAAGACTTCGGAACTTCCTGTGGAGTTACCTGCTGAGGTTTCTTTTTGCCGCGCTGCCACATGACAGGCTGCGGTTGTGGCTCTTCTGGCTTAACGACCTCTTCTTCCAAAGTATCTTCGGCAACTTCAAGTGTCTTGGGAGTTTCGACTGTTTCCTGTTGCGGCTGCTGTGGCTTGGTCTTCTTACCACGCTCCCACAGTACCGGCTGTGGCTCTTCCTGTTTTTGAGGCGCACTTTCTTCAACCAACTCATCAGTTGCTTCTTCATAACCCTGTTGTACGGTCTCTTGCACAGTGCTTTGTACTGTTCTGGTGCTCTTCAAAGGCTTCAGTTGGAACTCCTCGGTCTTTTGAGCCTCCTTTGGACGCTGTCGTGGTGTTGGCTTCAGTTGTACCTGCTCCACCTTCTGCTCTGGCTCACGTGGTGGAATCACCCGACGCACAGCAGTCTTCTTGGTCTCTTCAACGACAAGTTGCTCCACCGATTGTTGCTCGATAGTTTGCTGTTCAACAATTTGGGAAGTCTGCAAAGTTTCCTGAGTTGTAACTTCCTGCGAAATAGGTTTCTTCTTGCCTCGCTCCCACAGTACTGGTACCAGCTCAGGTTGTTGAGGTGCAATAGGTTCGTCCAAGACATCATGCAACTCTTCGAATGTTTTTTGCTGAGGCTCCACTGGTTTCTTCTTACCGCGTTCCCATAAAACTGGAGTTGGTTGTGGCTGTTGCACTGGAACTGGTTCGACCAATTCATCATGCATTTCCTCGTATGTTCTTGGCTTCTCCTGAGCCTGTTGTGTTTGAACTGGACCCTGAGGTTGTGGTGTAGGTTGCTGTGGTTTTTTCTGACCTCTATCCCACATAACAGGCTGTTGTTGCAATAATCTCTGTTCTTGTGTATCCTGTCGCTCCTGAAGGTGCAGAAGAGATGAATCTTCGACCTGAACAAATTTCTGAGGTTCCTGAGGTTGACGCCAGTTGTAAGCTTCATGTTGTGTACGTTGGTTAATCGTCTTTTGGTGCTCGTACTGCTCTAGGCTCATCATTTGTGAATCTTCTATCTGCACAAACTGTTGTCGCTGAGACTCCTCGATGAGGCTCTGCTGCTGAACAATTCTCTGACGTTCACTGGTCTGAGAAATCGTATCTTCAACTGAAGTTAGTGGCTGCAGCTGAGGGCGCTGGTGTTGTTGCCTCCAGTTCACAGCCTGTTGCTCACGAATCAATCGTTGAGCTTCCAGTTTCTCACGCTCTGAAACATGCATAATATTTACATCTTCCGACGTGATGTATTGCTGTTTGTAGAGGTTCGACTGATCCTCGTAGTGTTGCACCTCATCACGGCGCATGACCTTGGATATGATGAACTCTTTGAACTATCGTCGACTGTCATTACAACAGTATCCTCGGCAGTGGATTGGAACCTTTTCTTTTATGCCCTGTTGTCCCCGAGATGGACAACCTCCACTTCCCTCGATCTTAAACTTATCGATTTGCTTCGTTACCCGCTGTACACTCTTGAGCTGTTGCCTCATCTCTTTCCATGGAATCAAATCCTTGGTGTTCTGTTGCTGGGTAATAAGCTTATCGATTTGATCCGTCATTTCCATAATTTCTACACTCTCCATACTCTTGAGGCGTTGGATTTCCTGGGTGCGTTGCACCTGCTCGACCTGTGCCTGCTGTGGCAACTGTTGATCGGTCTCGATTTGACCCTCAAGTGGACGCAAGTAGACCTCATCCAGGTCGAACTTGCTCAACTGCTTTTGCACACTCTCTACTTGCTTGAGCTTCTCGCGCATGGTTATCCACGGCACAGCTTCCTTTTCAGTCTTTCCGGCAATAATCTGCTCCAAGGTGGCACCTAGGCTCATGATACCCCTGATCCCGTTCTGTTTTGATGGACTTGAGAACCACTTGAGCTGCCTCAAGCTTGAGGAGTGGGCTTCTTCTTCTCAATGGGCGTTGGCTTCAAGCTAATTGTCTCCTGAGTCCAGGACTTGACTGGTTCTGGCTTGAAACCAGGCAGGAATGGCTGCTTGTCTAGAGATCGTCCACGATGGGGACGCGATGACTTGCGCCAAGGCACAACATTTGTGGGTGGTTGCAAAGACTTGCTGCGCACCTTTGGCTTTTTGGTGCGCGAACGTCCCTGATGCTGTACCTGTCCATTAACCCCCAGATACTGCCCATATTCGCCCGGCTGCTGCTGCTGAGGGAACTGATGAGGCGAATCTGGTGCACTATCTTCCCTACCAGAGGACGAAGACTCATCTTCGACAGAATCAATCGTACGTAATTGATAAGCCGAGATACGTCGCTCTATAAGGTCAAACGGAAAGATTCGTATGGTTAGTGCGAACATAAAAGGGCAGGAAGGGGTGTTTATGTATATTCCAGAGTTCGATAAGGTCCTGACTCAACTAGTTACTTACCTTAGGCGCAATGACTATAGATAGGGCACGGGAACTTTTTACATGGGTAGTACATACCTTATAAATAACTCATTCTGTAAAGCCAAGGCAAATAAAAAAAGAAAACGACATTCCAATGCGATGGTTGTATACAAGTCTAACGATCTTCAGATTCTTTTTAAAGTCAAGCTCGATTTCTTCATAATTCAAAGCTGTGCCAAATTTAATCCTCATAATTTGTAGTGAAGTTATGAGTGCTGGAAGTATAGCTAAATATCCCAAATATTTCAACCCTATACAAATCAAATCTTTATTTTGGACAGAACGATTTGCTTTTGTTGCAGTGTACAATAAATTAAAATTTTTCTTATACTCAAACGAATACACATGGTCTATTAATGAACTTGAAAATATAAATATAGTGCGCAAGAAATATTCAAATATCATGGCAGAACGAAGCTAATAAATAATCGTTCTTGATATGAATGAATCAGTGTTGCCGATTTAGCGGTTAGCCGACTAATCTAGCCGTTTTTAAACAGCTTGACTCATAAGTCGCAGATCAAAAACATAGGGTGCTGCCAGAAGGTTAAAAGCCCCATAATTCAAATGGGCTCTCTAGCCTTCAGGTATGAGAAATCATATCTTCACTGACCATGAATCAATAATTGGCTACTCGTATTTTACATATTTGACATTGATAAAAGAAGAACGATATATAGATATATGTTTTGTTTGAATGATTCATTAATGGCGTGTGACGAATCCGTCGAGATTCTGGCATTAACCTGTTGGTACATTTTTGGCACCCTATCAATGCGACAGTCATTCCTCATAATCATCGTCTAAGTACAGCACCTTCATCATCATCATCATCATCACCGTTAGGACCCAGGTTCTTCTCGAATCTAATAGAGCTGAGCGGCAACAATTGAGAGCGCGAGCAATTCAAATTGCTTGTTTACAATTCGACCGAAAATAGATTTATGATTAGTGGCGACTACGTCACCATCGCCAGGTGGGGTGAACACCAACAACAACCGATTCTCTGGGGCGGGTGTGTCTGTGTTTATATTGGGTCGTGTTCTCTGTATTTTCGGGCACCGCATCGCATCGCAGCGCAGCAGCGCATTCGGTCGATCTCATTCTAATGATGGCAACAATCGAGCACAGAAGGCAGCCCAGTCGGGGCCAAACGGGAACGTTGCGTCGAATCGAACTCGTATAGTGCATTTCTCAAGTGTTGTTACAAACATAAACATAGTTATACTTTTACCTGTTGACGGTTACCTGTGATTACCGGTGTGAGCAAGCAGCAGCAGCAAGGATGCGCAAGCATGGAGCGAGAAACGAAAAACGAATATTGTAAAAATTATGATGCATTTGCTTGATTTATTTGAAAACGACGCGATATTGGTTTTAAGTATTAAATACATGAGAATACAATTAAACAACAAAAGTGGTGTGTGTGGCAGCAGAAGAATCAGATTGATCAAGTTTGAGAAGGATTGAACACTTATCAGA
>JAEIFJ010002919.1:0-43503 GCA_018903435.1 Leucophenga varia
TTAAAAACAAAAACAAAATTTATAATGCTATGCATCAAATTAGTTAATTTGAAGGTTCGAATATATACAAAAAAAATTAAAATTTGTAAAATGTTTCGAAATTATACAAATGGGAAAGTGTACAACTATTGGGTTGCTCCAAAAGAAAACGGCGATTTTTTAAAAGAAAGTAAATACATTTTTTTTTAATTTTAGAATTTACTTTTATTCAATTATATATTTTCCATTATTATTCCACGCTCAAAGAACTGCTGGCCTTTAGCTGCAAAAAACTGTACCAAGTGCAATTTAATATTGCAGAGACCGAACAAATACGATCTAACGGTTGTAAAGTCCTGAAGTTATAAAGTGCAGATATTGGTATCAATTTAGTGAAATTGGCCGCTTCTCGTTGTTAGTGCTATTCAACATTGTTGAGTTGTGAATGTAGACATCCGGGTTTGCAGCTCACAAAATATACCTACACCCAGTGCTTCAGATCTTGACGGATGCAGTGTGAAAATCAGAGCTGATCTTTGTCGATTGATAACACCTTGATGCACCCTAGATCCCACTAACATTACATCAGAAAACAGAATGAAGTGCCCGGCAATGGACTGAAGCCGCACGAGTGTTCCGAACCGGCCAAGGAAGGGGTGTTGGGTCGGTTTTCAGGATTTTAATGGCATACTCCCTTCGTGGACTACCTCGAAAAGGAAAAACCATCAACGAGTTTTACTGTACATTATTGGAGCGATTGAAAGGCCGAAATTATTCAAACGGCCTCACGTGAAGCAAACAAAATTTGGTTTTTGAAGAGACAATGCGCCGGCGCACATGAGCGTCGCAACCGTGGCAAATCAAATTTAATAATTAAGGGCATTCACCGTATTCGCCGTATTCGATTTGACTTCCTCGGATTATTTAGCCTCCCCCACCGAAAAGAAATCATCGACGCTGCTGAGAAAAATTTGCAGACCTTCCAATATTTACATAATTCCAAAAAAAACAAGAAAGAACGCTAAAAACTAATATCGTCTTTTAGAAAAACCTTTACCCACCAAAATTACCTTAAGTTAGGTTCTATTTGACTACCATACATCATTGAATTGGATTTTCATAGAAAAACTTAAAAAATCGGGTATATCTTTGATTGGGTTTATACCTAAAATTTTGTTGGGCCTACCCAAATTGGTCTGTTTTAATAGGACTATCATAGACATAATTTATACTAAATTCAAATTTTCTAGAATAAAAAGCAATGACGTTTTTATGTAAAAATCCAATACTTTGGGGTAAATTTATATGGGGGCTATACCTAAAATTTTGTTGGTCCTATCCATATTTAGATATTTTATTGGGACTATCATAGACATAATTTATACTAAATTCAAAGTTTTTAGAATAAAAAACAATGACGTTTTTATGCAAAACCCCAAAATTTTGGGGTATATTTGTATGAGGGCTATACCTAAAATTTTGTTGGTCCTACCCATATTTAGATATTTTATTGGGACTATCATAGACATAATTTATACTAAATTCAAAGTTTTTAGAATAAAAAACAATGACGTTTTTATACAAAAACCCAAAATTTTGGGGTACATTTGTATGGGGGGTGGGGACCCTTAAAATGGGTCTAGAGAAAAACCGTTTGTAAGTGCACACTTGACGGCCTAGGAGAGTCTAAGTTTCGATTTTGAAAGCTCTACCTCTTATAGTCTCCGAAATAATCGTTTTCATACGGCAGACAGCATGACAGACGGACGGACGGACGGATAGACGGACAGACAGACAAAGCTAGTTCGAGTCCCCTTCCAATGCTGATCAAGAATATATATACTTTATAGGGTCTATCTTGCCTCCTTCTGTCTGTTACATACATTCGCACAAACTTAATATACCCTTTTACCCTTTGGGTACAGGGTAAAAAAATAAAAATAAACCTTTAAAAAATGTTTTTCATTACTTTTCACTCCTATTTTATAGGGTCTTCAATGTCTTCTTTATCTTTCTGTTCACACTATGGTCTGAGATTCAGATCTATCCTATTTTCAATTGTCCTAGCCGGGTAAAAAATATCCTTATTTGGAAATCTATTTATAATAAGATACAAAGCAATGTGGGACTTCTATTTACATTATAAAAAAATACCATTTTGTATAAAATTTGTGTGAATATTATTTAAGCCGAACAAAAATTAATTAAAAGTTAAAATGATTACAATATAACGAACCAGAGTTCAAAGATTCGATTAACCGAGATAACAGTGATCCATAATACAAATAATGTAAAAGTACTCATGGAAGCAAAAAAGCATAAAAAATAATACAGTTTTTTTTTGACAAAATCTTTTCTGCAAAGATATACAAGGGAGCGTTATAACAGACGACCAGGAATCACTTGATTAATTCTCTTGATTCTGATCATCCGGCATCATGCGGAGGCACCGGTGCATAAAGAGGTCCTCGATTGTATTAAAAAACTATAGAAAAACAATGCAGCGCAGATAAGCTACCCGAGGAGATCGGCTGCTGAACGTTTATTAGTATTATTAGTTTTTTCCAAATCTTGTGCAAGACTTGAACTAGTAAATGCGTGCTCACCGATTGAAACCTTAGTGTTCTATGTCTGGGCACAGTAACTACCGCAGAATAAGTCTCCATCCAAACGCATAGAAAATTATGAGCAGTGAATTTTGTAAAAGTCTGAAAAAAAAAAATGTTGTGGTTGCAAAGTTCTGTTGTGTATTCAGAAGAACGAAGTAGACTGTGCATCCAATATTCGCAATACTCCAATTCCAGGATACATCGAAAAAACTTGTTTGTCGTCTATAAAGACAAACAAATTTATTCGTAGAATAGAACTTCTCTGAACCCTTCAATACCAAGAGAGGCTTAGACATGAGGATGTGTTGACCATTGTCACGAGATGGACCATCTCTGGAATGGAGAATTTCAACTTCGATGTTGTAGAAAACTTCGTCTTCCTAGGTACAGATATAATCAGCGATAATTACATTAGCTTGGATATTAATCGGAAAAATAAGCTTACTATTGGATAATACTTTGCGCTCGGTAAGCAAATGCAAAATAGAGTTCTCTCCAGTGACTGAACAATTATTCTTTTCTAGGCGCTGATAGTTCCGGTCCTGGCATATGGCATGACACCATGGACCATATCTGAAATTTTAAGCGATCATGTATTCTTTTTTATGGGGCTAAGCATCACTATGCGATTTGAGCCGGGAAAATGATGTCCTGCTTTTTGAGAGACAGATTTTTCTTTGGACCTGTCCGAGTGGGGAAAGATTTCCTTCCGCATGTACGATGAGTTATTTTAAGACTTCGATAAAATCAGATGCATTCGGATCAAACAAAGGCACTGGGCTGGCCAGCTGCTTCGTATAATGGCAGTGGTTACGGCAAATAGAGTGGTGGCGGACGGAATTAGAGAAGGTAAATGATACCGCATTGGTAGGAGAAGTTCTTGGAATATATTCGCATAATTGGAATCTCCAAACCGCTAAGTGATGCCCAGCCCCATAAAAAAGCATTCATGATCGCATAAAATTTTTTCAATTCTTCGCTATAATTTACTGTCTTACTTTGAACTCTTCCACCAAATATTCATTCATTTCAACTTATGCACACAGACAAGGACGAAAGTAGCGTTCTATTTCGCCATTAACAAATCACGCAGTAAAATCAATGCAATCAATGAAACGCACCGCCATTTTGTACGAAACAGAGCAACGTAGCAATTCGAAAATACAAAGTCATGCAAACAGGCAAACAAACAAACAAACCAAAATGAGATTGAGAGATCCTGCCTACTTTCATGGCATACACACACACAACTACACACACATCACTTCTATGCCACTAGTTACACAGTCAATATGTGTGCTGCTCTTTCTAACAAAGAATATCATCACCCACTGACTTACATTTAACTTTTTATATATACGAGTAGATACATCTACTAGATAGATGCGCCTTGAAAAGAAAAAAAATTCATTTCGCATGTGTGCGCCAACAGGAAGTGCGCTACTTTGGTTGCGTTTGATTTTGGCGTTGTTGTTGCTGTTGCTATTGCAAGCGCGTGAAATTGTATTCTCATTCAAAACGGTGGCATTCACAGACTTTTGCAGACAATTTCAGGTAAACACATGCCACTTGGCAGCAAAACTAAGCTAAAATAAACACATACAAACATACACTATGACTGACTGACTGACTGACAGACTGACTGATGGTCTCTGTCGCTTTGACTAACAAATAAGTAGATGGGTTGAAACGCATTTGCAGAGATATTGCTTAGTTGAAGCCAAGGACATGCGAAGTATTCATTTGCGCACGAAAAATTTCGCTTGAGGCACCATTAGGTAAATCCTGTCTACATAGAACGTAAATGTATCTGTGTATTTATTTATATATGTAGTAGTTGTTGTGGTTGTTGTCACTAGACACATACACTCACACACACACTTTGCTTGCTCTAATTGAGATAAATGTGACTGCAGGTGTTTGCCGGTATCTAACCTAACAGTGAATGTGTTGTGTTGTTTAGTCGCCACAAGGTCTTCCTGTGAAATTAATTGAAATTGCAGTACTAAATAGAGTGGCGAATATCTTAAATTTAAAGAATATACTTAGCTATGTATTATTATACCCGCCATGCATGGTGTGAAGGGTATTATCAGTTTGTCAAAAAGTTTGTAATGCATGAAATGAGTCACCGTATACCCCATAAAGTGTATATATTCTTGATAAGCTCGACGAGAAGAGTCAATCTAGCCATGTCCGTCTGTCTGTCTACCCGTCTATCTGTAGTTACACGTTTCATTTGATCAGTTTTAAAGATACAGAGATGAAATTTAAAACTTAAGTTTTAGCCCCATTTTAAGATCAACCCCTATTTTTGAACTTTTATAAGAAAAATGATTTATTTATAAAGCGATTTGTGTCAAATACAGTAAAAAAGACTTCTAATATTATCCCATGATTATAAAGGGACCTATGGTTGAGGTGGGTCCACTATAGCATATAGCCCACATACAAATCAACCCACTATTTTTGAGTTTTTATAAGAAAAATAATTTATTTATAAAGCGATTTGTGTCAAATATAGTAAAAAGACATTTAATAGCAACCCATGATTAAAAGGGACCAATGGTTGGTGGGTCCGCTATAGCATATAGCCCCCAATACAAATTAACCCACTATTTTTGAGTTTTTATAAGAAAAATAATTTATTTATAAAGCGATTTGTATCAAATAGGGTAAAAACACTTCTAATAGCAGCCCATGATTATAGAATGACCCATGGTTGAGTTGGGTCCACTATAGCATATAGCCCCCATACAAATCAACCCACTATTTTTGAGTTTTTATAAGATAAATAATTTATTTATAAAGCGATTTGTATCAAATAGAGTAAAAACACTTCTAATAGCAGCCCATGATTATAGAGGGACCCATGGTTGAAGTGGGTCCACTATAGCATATAGCCCCCATACAAATCAACCCACTATTTTTGAGTTTTTATAAGAAAAATAATTTATTTATAAAGCGATTTGTGTCAAATAACCCTATTTTTGAGTTTCATAAGAAAAATAATTTATTAAAAACCATTTTGTCAAAAGGAAATAGCAACCCATGATTAACCCATGTTAAAAAAAGGGACCCATGGTTGAAGTGGCTCCACTATAGCATATAGCCATAATTAACCCACTATTTTTGAGTTTTTATAAGAAAAATAATTTTATTTTTAAAGCGATTTGTGTCAAATACGGTAAAAAGACTTATAATGTTAACCCATGTTTAAGAAACGACCCATGGTTGAGGTGGGATTGTCACTATAACATATAACCCTTATAGAAATTTACCTCTAATTTTTAGGTATTTATGTTATATGAAAAAATGTATATTTATGAATCGATTTATTTCGAATATTTTCAAAATACTTATTGTAGCAACGTAAGATCTCAATAAAACACATGATTAAAGTAGGATCATATGCACATAACATTTACAAACCAAACGCCCATATTCATTCGAGGAGAGTAAGTCGAATCATCGTGAGACTTCGGTTCCACCGAAGTTATAATTTTTAATTTTTTTTTTTTTTTTTAATATTTCGAAATTAAGCACAGTTTTGAGTTATTTAAAAAAAGTAACTACTATAATTTCTAGGTCCTCTGTACATATGTAAGTCTAATCTTAACTGTATATTTCTGCTAGAAGAGTATTAAAACTTGAACATACATATAATCTTTTTCGTATTATGAATTAATTTTCTGGTTGAGATTTTCTCAAAAAAAAAAAAAAAAAAAACAAAAGAAAAATTAAAAACATCAACGCCATAGACATATCACACAAGGGAAGCCGTGACGTGAAAGATTTATAGCAAATGCGGTGAGAAATTTCACACACAAAGTTTGGGCTTATTTTCTTTGACTTAAAAATACACATTTCAAAAATGGTGCAAAAACCTTGAGATACATGCGAAGCAAGCAAGCAGTGAAGAACACTTTATTAACCATAAATTTTGAGTGTCATTTTTTTTTTTTTTTTTGGTTTTTATTCACACTAAAGCATTCTGTACACGCCCAACGCATTATGCATGAAACATGATACGTAGCGAGCATGCATGCAAGTAGTAAGTCTAAACAATAATTCAGCAAACAAATTTTGTGAAGCAGTCAAAACAATAAAGCTAAACAATAATTTCCGCTTTACGTTGAAACTTCCGCTTCCGCCTAAAGCAACTTAAAGACAGACAGACGGACATACTAAGCAACGCCAAACCATAGAAAACATACAAAAGAAGCAGCAGCAGCAGCAGCAGTCAAAGAACTTTCAAAGAAACACAACATTAAAAGCAGCTACTTAAGCCAACAGAAGAACCAAAGCTTTATTTTGTATTGTTTTTTAGTTGTAGGTGTTGTTCATGTGGGTGTGTGTGTGTGTGTTTGGGCAGTGTGTTTGACATTGTTAAGCCGTGTATTGCAATCTTAATATGCGACACTCACAACAATGGAGTTTATGAATAAAGAGAAAAAAAAAAAAAAAAACTTAAAAGCTAAAAAACTAAAGCAAACTAAAATTTTGAAAACGCTTAAAATTGTATGCGTTGCATTTCTAATGGAAAGTTTAAAAAAAAAACAAGTAAAAACGTTAACTTCGGTAGAACCGAAGCTTAAATACCCGTCACACGAATCTTTGAATAGTTTAGTGTGACTCATCGGGCTTATATATATTTATAAATATATATTCGAACATAATTACTTTTTCATTTATTTTGTGGAAAATAATCGAAAAGTTTGTGTGGGGACTAGATGTGGCACCTTGGTTTTGTTATTGAAAATCATTAGAAGTGTTTTTACATAAATTTGAGTGAATAGTCTCATAAATAATACCTATTTTTATACAAAAATTCTAAAAAGGGCGTTAAATTTGTATGGGGGCTATAGTTAAAATTGGGCGTGGCAGCTTGGATTTGACATTGGATGACATTAGAAGTATTTTTACCCAACTTGGTGTGACTACATTCATAAATAATAGCTATTCTCATATAAAATTCGAAAATGGGCGGTAAAATTGTATGGGGGCTATTGCTAAAAATGGGCGTGCCAGCTTGGATTTGACATTGGATGACCTAAGAAGTATTTTTAAAAACTTGGAGTGACTACATTCATAAATAATTGCTATTTTCATACAAAAAATGCGAAAAAAACGGTAAATTTGTATGGGGGCTACACCTTAAAATGGGCGTGGCACTTTGATTTTAACACTTGAACTGCTTAGGACTGAGAAAAGCTTAAGTTCCGAGTTTCAGGTCAATATCTTTAAAACTGAGCGAATGAACCGCATAAATACAGACAGACAGACAGACGGACAGACGGACAGACAGACGGACATGGCTACATCGACTCGTCTCGTCGTGCTGATCAAGAATATATATACTTTATAGGATCTAAGAAGTCTCCTTTAATGCGTTACAAACTTTCTGACAAAATGATAATACCCTCCACACTGTGTGTGACGGGTATAAAAAAAGCAAAAAGCTAACTTCGGTAGCACCGAAGCTCAAATACCCGACACACCAAACCTTGGTTCTGACATACAAACTGCCTAGGAGCACAAAAAGCTAAAGTTAAAAGTTTCAGTTCAATATCTTTAAAATTTTCCGAGAAACACGCATTACAACAGACAGACAGACGGACAAACGGACAAACAGACGGACATGGCTAAATTGATTCGTCTTATCGAGCTGATCAAGAATATATATACTTCACACTATGTGCGGCGGGTATAACAAGGAAAAACTTCTAAACTTCGGTAGAACCAAAGCTTATATATCCGTCACACCTATTTTAAAATTGTTAATGTGTTATTATCAGAGGTTTAAATAGTACTTCGAAATGGGATGAGACGGGGTCAATGGTATGATGCAACTCACGTTGTGTGGGGCCCATGCCAAAAAACAATTTTCATATAAAAATTCGAAAATTGGCGGAAACTTTGTATAGGGACTTAAGCTAAAAATGGGCACGGCGCCTTGCTTTTGATATTGGATGATTCTAATTAATTATCATTTTCATACAAAAATTCGAAAATGGGTGGTAAGTTTGTATGGGGGATACACCTAAACATGGGCGTGGCAAATATGACTTGACATTGGATGTCATTAGAAGTATTTTAACCCAATTTTAAATGTATTCATTCATAAGAAGTATCTATTTTTATACAAAAGTTCGAAAATGGGAGGTAAGTTTGTATTGGGGCTATATCTAAAAATGGGCGTGGCAGTTTGGATTTGACATTGGATGACATTAGAAGTATTTGGACCCAACTTGGAGTGACTACATTCATAAATAATTGATATTTTCATACAAAAAATCCGAAAAAAACGGTAAGTTTGTATGGGGGCTATACCTTAAAATGGGCGTGGCACTTTGATTTTAACACTTGAACTGCTTAGGACTGAGAAAAGCTTAAGTTCCGAGTTTCAGGTCAATATCTTTAAAACTAAGCGAATGAATCGCATAAATACAGACAGACAAACGAATAAACAGACGGACATGGCTAGATCGACTCACCTTGTCGTGCTGATCAAGAATATATATACTTTATAGGGTCTAAGATGTCTCCTTTAATGCGTTACAAACTTTCTGACAAAATGATAATACCCTTCACACTATGTGGCGGGTATAAAAAGAGTAGTACGAAAAGTTTTATGAGTTTTCAGGCCAATGAAATGGAAAATGTTTTGCGTTTAAATATTGCAAAATACTCATTTGAAATTTATCTAGAAGTTATGTTTGTATTTTAATGCAAATTGTAAAAGATACGAAAACAATTAGATAGCTCGTACTTTTTTTTTAAGTTTTCTCTTTGAAGCTTAAAGCGACATCTTCCAGGCAGACATTGCCAGGAAGGCGACCGCAACTCCTCTAACAGACCCAGAAACTTATTGTATTGGGAGTCACACACATAATGAGACAATACGTAATGATAGAAAACGTGCCAGGGATGAACACTGGATTTTAAGGCGGGGCATGGAACAGGCCAAATTATTAATAGAGGGATTCAACTCTAAGGTTACTGAAGCATTGGTTAAGCTGAACAGAACTCAGCTAAGGATCATGATAGGGTTCTTTACAGTTCACTGCATAATTAGGGAAACACTTACTTTAATGGGTGTAGCAAGCTCTCCTGAGTGCAGATTCTGTGGGAGTATGGAGGAAACCCTATCCAAATTCTATAAGTTTGTGTAGCTACAGCCAGAAATTGAATGTTATTGTTAGGAGGATACACACTCTCCCTAGAGCAGGTTAAGGAAAATCGAACCTATAAAAATGATTAAATTCATTTAAAGAATAGGGTTAGAATCAATAACTTAGCCAGTAACGCCGTACAATATACCTCTCAAGGTAGCAGTACAATTACCCTCCTTTAAATAATAAAAATTAAAACGTATTCGAAATGGAATCAGTCGTTGTGCTGCTCAGTAAAGGAAAATCCATTAGGTTTCTTTTTTTTGATTTAGATCATACTTGTAGTGTCACTAGGAAAACTTAGTCAGGCTTTAATCGTAAGAGAACCAAGAACATTTTGAAATAGGATAGAAGTAGTATCTCATTGTTGATAGCAATGAACACAGATAATTGCCAGAAGAGTAGGGGTAACGCTTTATACCTGCAGAAGCTGTTATGATATTAACAAATAGGAGAGCGTTGAGCACCTTTTGCAGATGGCCAGCCTATGTATAACTAGATTTAAAGTATTAGGGATAGTTCTTTTAGAAGATCTGTCTTAGGTGTCCAAGTTCGGAAATAAGAAATATTGTTAAATATGCGAAGAACTCGGATGGTGGTAGAAAAACTGTATCTTATTTTAAGGAAACAAGAAAAACATTAACTTTTGTGGAACCGAAGCTTAAAGACACGTCAACCGAATCTTTCAAATGTTACTGATTGATCAATTCTGACTTAGATAGAAATACGAGATGGGATGCATGGAGATCAATGGTCAGCTACAACTTAAGTTAATACACAATATACACTGAATGTTTTATACCCGTTACACATAGTGTGAACGGGTATATTCAGTTTGTCAAAAAGTTTGTAACGCATTGAAGGAGGCATCGGAGACCCCATAAAGTTATATATATTCTTGATCAGCTCGATGAGACGAATCGATCTAGCCATGTCCGTCTGTCTGTCCGTCTGTCCGTCTGTTTGTTGCTATGCGATCTTTTCGATGAAGATATAAAGATATTGGGCTGAAATTTTAAACTTAAGCTTTTTCTCGGCAACGACTAGGTTTAAGTTCGAAAATGAGTGCCACGCCCATTTTTAGGTATAGCCCCATACAAACTTATCGATTTTTTTCGATTTTTTTTATAAATATATTATTTATGAATGTACTTCGCTCCCAATTGGGTAAAAACATTTTTTTGGTCATCAGGGTCAAAACCAAGACGACACGCCCTTGTAACGGGTATTTCAGCTTCGGTTCCACCGAAGTTAACGTTTTTCCTTGTTTTTTTTGATTATTTTTTTTTATTTACAATCAATCGCAATTGTGGACTATAATCAAATTTTATGATTAGTAACAAAATAACATTATAGTTTATTTAGGATGCGGTTTGGCTAGGGAGAAATTCAAATGAATACTGAACAGACCCAGTACAAGTACCTCAAAGCGATTGACGGTTAGGGAAGATCTGAGGGAATGAGTTCATTTCAGTCTACGCTGCGTATTTAGGTTAAGAAGGTTTCTTGCCAAAATATTTGAATGTATATTAAGTTTTCCGAAATAATTTTTGTAGTCTTAGGTCTTTATGTATGTTTTCATTTCGAACATTCCATGGAGCTCCAGTTATCTTACGAAGTGTAATGTTTTGATACCTTTGTAAGATATTAATACTAGCTCCAGCTGCAGTTCCCCACAGCTGTATTCCATAAGTCCACACAGGCTTAAGGGATGGCTTTATATAGCCTAATTTTATTTTCAAGGCTGAGTTTAGATCTACACCCAAGTAACCAGTGCATGCGCCGTGATTTAAGTTTTAAGCTGTTCTCTTTTTGCAACAATATGATTTCTCCATGTTAGTCTTTTGTCTAGTACTACCCCAAATATTTAATAGCATCGCACATGGGTATTAATACATTATTGAAGAAAGTTTGGGAGACTTGTGCCTTTTCTGAGTGAGAAGAGTATGTGCATCCATGTCTCCATAAGATGCAGTTGGTGCTGTAGTATGGCGTTGCCTATCATCTGCATATGTAGCTATCGTTACTTGACTACAGTTTTTGCCAGGCATATCGGCTGTATAAAGCGTATAAAGCAAAGGTGCCTGTACACTGCCTTGAGGGTACACCTGCTGATGTATATCTTGATTGCAGAAAGAGTATCTTCGCATCGTACATAATAATGTCTTCTTCCAGGTAAGATCTTAGAAAAATGGTAGTGGTGAGAAAAATTATTGTGATTATCGAATTTTGAAATGACTTTCGAATTAATAATGGAACAACTTACGAAACTAAGTTTTTGTCAAAAACTTGATCTTATTAATGCATTTTTTGGATGTTGTCTTTTATTCGAAATGTGTTTAGTTCTTTGGAATCCAAATGATTACTTGTCGGCATCATTGAACAACTTGAAGGAACGATTGGAAAGTCAAATTTAACGCGATATTGACTGGCTAAAAGGCCTATGGCATAACAAAAAATCCAAAGTTTTATATAAACCTCGAGCAGAACGAAGACGGCGAAGATATTGTATATCTCACAAAGAAGCCATTACCAAAGAATAAAACTGCTTTAAAAAAAAAGAGCATAAACGAGAAAAAAAAAGTTTTTTACTAAAAAAAAAAAAAAAAAAAGAAAAAGAAAAAAAAAAGGAGGTGGAAATGTTACAAAAAATGGTTCTTGGTAAAACTGAATGTAAATTATAAAAACGAAAAAAGTAAAAAGAGAACAAAAAGAAAAGGTTGCTTGTTGAGAACAAACTATTATTCTAAGGATCCGATGTGAACGGTATATATTATATGTACTGCATGGGGTCTGCGACGTCTTCTTCAGTGCGTTACGAGTATAAAATTGGGATCGTATATTGTATCACATCTTAACCTAATCTACTTGAAACATAACGCTGCTCCTGACAATTATCAGCAAAAGATTTATTTTTAACAAGAAAAGTTTAAATTCGGTGGAACTGAATACATTTTAATACGGAATCTAAGGTTCATTTTATACCATTACATCAGGTTTATTTCAAAATGACACATTTGCACACAAACACCCACCCTTTTTTTTTCAATTTTAAAGTTTTAATAAATTAAAGTTCGGAGCTGGTTTCAGCGAACACAAAAAATATTAAATAAATATTCAGATCTTTACGTCGAAGCAAAAACTTTTTTTCGGGACAGGTAAACCGACAGGCTGTAGGTTTTTCATCTAAGCGAGTGGACTAAACATGGATTCATTAAAACACAGAAGAAACCAAGGGAGTTTTTCTAGTTAACGCGCACCAAAGAATTGGGAGCTCTGTCTGTCGAGCGACAAGATTAGGTTAGGTTAAAATGGCCGCCGCGAATTCTCGCGACGTCACCTAGGCCAAAAAGGCCCATTCTGATACCATGTGATCCCTCTTTTATTTCCTCCTTCTCGAACCACCACGATTTCCTTATGACGGCGGCTACTGCACCAATCCTGATTGTTGCAATCTCTGCCAGACTATCAAGAAACGGCCTTCCAAGTACGGTAAACCTTTTTCTCCGGAGCAGTGGCAGAGAAAATGTTCTACTGTCTCCTCCTCTTCCTCGTTTCTACAGCTCCTACAGAAGTCATTTGATGCTACCCCTAGTCGGACGGCATGTCTTCCCACCAGGCAGTGTCCCGTGAAAGCGCCAACCGTCATGGATAGAGTCTTTCTATTATGGTGCATGAGTTGAGACTGTTCGTTTAGTGTTATACTCTGGCCACGTAAGTTTCTAAATATTACATTTGGGATTTGTAGTCCATCTAGTCTCTGCTATTGTGATTATTTCCTCTTTCGCTCGCTGCTTCAGAGAGGTCATGGGAACTCCAGTCGAACTCCTTTCCAGGAGGAATAAAGGAATTTTTACCTTCTCTGACCAATCTATCTGCTTCGCAATTACCAAATATATAATACCTTGGTGACCCGGAACCCATGTGAGGCAAATATCCCATTGCTCAGACATCTCGTTGAGAGATTTGCTGCACTGGGAGATAGTTTTGTATGTGTTATTGTAAGAGTCAAGTGCTTTTAGGGCAGCCTGACTATCCGAGAAGACATGTGTCTTTTTGCCTACAACCTGGGTAGTTCGCAGATAATGCATACCTTCGTGTATGGGGATCATTTAAGCTTGAAAAACGCTGCAGTGATCAGAAAGTCTGAAGGATTCTCTAATCTCCAGGTCCCGGGAAAAGATACCTCCTCCTACCCTTCCCTCGAGTTTGGCCCCGTCTGTTTAAATATTATTGCCGTTGGTTTCATAATGGGGTAGGTCTTCCCTTGAACTCTTGTTGGGATAGAAATTTTTAACTTCTTACCAACAGTTGGGTATGACGTACAGTAGTCAGTGACTGGTGGCGAGGACATTAGAAGGTTGAGTCCCTCCGATTCTCATAGCTGTGTTCGTGGCCAGTTCTTTGGTTATGAGATCTGGGGCTAATAAGTATAGGAGAGTATTAAACGCATCAGTTGGTGTGGTGCGTAGAGCACCACTAATGCAGATCTCCGCACTCCTTTAAAACTTCTGTAAACGGTTGCAGTTGGTCACTTTATCGAGTGCTGGCCACCAGACGCATACTCCATACAGAAGTATTGGTCGCACCACTGCCGTGTACAGCCAGTGTGCAATGCAAGTTAAAACCCCCCTAATTTTTTTTAATTTCCTAATAACATTTTTAATTGAACTAATTAGATTTATCAGCTAAGAACTGCGACTGAGTGTGATAAAATATTTAATTATGCAAGGGGTTGACTTAGCGGGGGAAAATTAATAGATAAACTAAAAGTATGATACTTTCCTCTTATTAAGATAACCACGTCGTCCGCGTAAGCAATCACCTGGTATCCCTCCTCTGCCATACGCCTCAACAGCTGGTTGACCATTAAGCGAAAAACTCAAGTCGAAAATTTTAAAAATGTAAAATGTTTTGCCTTGAAAATAAACGTAAATATATATTTCCTGTTTATAGGTATTAAAATTTTTTTTTAATAACATTTTTAATTGAACTAAAATTAGATTTATCAGCTAGGAACTTGTGTGATAAAATATTTAATTATGCAAAAAATAAATTAATAAATAAACAAAAATACTGATTGTGCATTATTAAACTATACTTAAAAGCTCTCATACTGCCCTCACAAACAAACTGCAATCTTTTGATGGGCGGAAATAAGCGTTGAGGCAGCGCAGTTTTGCAGTATTTTGTTGTTTGATAATTTATCGCGATTATGTGGCAGCAACACTTAAGTGTACCACTTGAAGTAATTTGAAGAAGCAGCAGCATAGGGGGCAGAGATGCAGCAACCACACACTAACACACAAACCCATAAATAAATTATGCATATGCTTTTGTTTGCCATCATCACTGCTGCTCCTCCTGCACAACACAAACATTTTCAATGCAATTTCCCACGAAAAGTTTCGTAAAAGTCTGTACGCTGTTACGCTCTCCCTTTTTGATTATTTCGCAGCCATTAGTTTCCCGTTTTCCAAAACCGTTAATTGTATTCAAACAGCAGGAAACGGAAATAAGTTGAGCTACGCAAACCAAGAACACAACGTTGCATTTCACCGCAGAAGGCGTTGCGTTGCAACACAGCACATATACACGCACACACATAAAAGCAAACCAAACTATAAACTGCATAGCCCAGCCAATCGAATAGATGTGTCTGCGTCATTTCGTGCAACGGAAGTACAGCAGCGGCATTTCCTGCGCGTCCCCCATACCACTTTACTACAGAATATAATGACACAGTCAACTTGACGCATAAATCGCTGTCATTGTTCGAAAGCGTCGCACAATTTTCGAACAGCCTTAAGCGAAAATTAAATTTGTAGCCATTTGGCGTGAATGCTCAATGCAAGTTATCAACTTGAAACGCTCTAAAGACTATCCATGAGGCAACTAATTTGTAAAACTTTTGAGTGCTTGTCACTAATATTTTGAATAGTTCCGTTTTTATTTCTTTTTTTTTTTTCTTTTTTTTTTTTTTTTTTCGGCATATCTCTGCTAACTGCTTATCATTTAAATAGCATTCTAGATATTAGCTACGCACATAGCATTATACATTGTTATACTGCATAATGAATACTTGTATCTTTGTGAATGAGAATTGTCTTCTATGGAAAAATTTGTAGAATATGTAGTATGCATATGTACAGTGCACCCTCGACAATGTGAACTAAATAAAATCAGGGGGAGTTCACGATTACGAAAGTGTTCACGTTTTCAAATGTTAATACATTAAAATGCATATTGTATTCATATTTAAGGTATTCCCGAATGGTCTTGCAAAAAATTAGAATTTAACTTTGCACCCGAAGGCAAATTACGCAACTCTGTGTAACTTTCTGCAATCAGCTGTTCGTGCCTTTGTTTTATTTTTAAGCCCGTCACACAGTGTGAAGGGTATATTCAGTTTGTCTGAAAGTTTGTAACATATTGACTGAGACCCCATAAAGTATATTTATTCTTGATCGGCTCGATGAGACGAGTCGATCTAGCTATGTCCGTCTGTCTGTCCGTCTGTTTGTTTCTTCACAATTCATTCGGTCAGTTTTAAAGATGTTATGCTGAAATTTGAAACTTAAACTTTTTCTCTCCAACCACTTATTTAAGTATGAATAAAAGTGCCACTCCCGTTTTAAGGTACAGCCCCTATACAAATCAACCAGTTATTTTCGAGTTTTTGTATAAAAAAATGTGTTATTTAAGGATGTATTCATTCCAAACTGGAGTCTAATACCTTCCAATGTCAAAATCAAGGTACCACGACCATTTTTGGGTATAGCCCCAAACAATCTTTTCACCCATTTTGTAATTTTTGTGTGAACATAGCTATTATTCATTAATGTTTTTACTCCAAATTGGGTAAAAATACTTGTAATGTCATCCAACGTCAAAACTAAAGTTCCACGCCTATTTTTAGGTGTGGGACCCGTACAGAAATTTCCGCCCATTTTAATTTTTGTGTGAAAATAGTAATTAATTATGGATGTATTCACTTAAAATTCTAATGTCATCCTTTCTTTACTATACTGATTTTATAATGATCAGCCACTTTAACATGTAGCCCCCAAACAAAATCACAAACCATTTACCAATTTTTTCAAGAAATTTGTTAATAACCCTGTTATGGGTAGTGCAAAGTTGATTTACATTTTTGTGTTGAAATTTTCTTGGTTGTGCAACATTTGTTTTGCATTTTACTCCGTTACTAGAGTTGCAAGAGCATTCTGAATACCCTTATTTGTTGTCAAGTAGAATAAGAGCTTTAATATCTTTTTAATATTTTCTTTTTAAAAACGATTTCACCCAAGAACAAAGCCAAGTTTTATAAAATATGTAAAATATATCATCACCTGTGGAACAAATGATTCATAATATCAATGATTGAAAGTAGACGATGTCATGTCCATACTGACTGCGAGTTTCTGTTGTCGGTGGAACAATTAAAGATTTTAAAGCAGCGTGGTATCTTTGCCTTTCTTATAACCAACAGTTTCAACTTATGGCTTTTTGGGCAGCACAATTACGTGTTTCGCTGCTTCTTCGATTTTCTGGAAGCAATTTCAAGAACAAACCGAACTCATCAGCAAATATGTGGTCATCTATGCCTCAAGTTTTTCTTTGAACGGATCGACTATATAAGACTGCGAAGAAAGGTTTTTCGCCCGATATTTTACGAAACCGAACACCGTACCTTTTTTGAATCCTTGAAGCCATCCATCATTAGCGAAGAAATCACCTTCACTCTCTTTAAATTTAGAAAGCGGGACTATTTCTATTTCCTTCAGGCCTTTTTTATTTCGCATTCGGATAATCCAACGCACAGTGGATCCGGTTGTACAAAGGCGCGGCCAAAAATATTTGTGGTGGTAGTAGAGTGTTGAAATTTTTAATAAGGTACTTAAAAAATATTTTAAAAATGTAGTAAAAGATGGATACAATTTGTAGTTAAACACCGCCCCTAACACCCAATCTCCTCCTATAAGCAATAAACAAAAATTAAACAAATAAGGGAAAAAACCAAATTGCCTAGACCCAAAATTTTTATTACAAAAAAAACTCTCTTATCTTGCCTGTCTAAAGTTTTTGAGAAAATACTGCTTTCGAAACATAAGACATATATACATGGTATCATCGACGTGAATACTGCTCCGCTATATTTTTGGAGGTCCCCAAGCATTTGACCTAAGGGTGGATTGAGGGCTTAAGTCAAAATTTATTCACTACTCCCTTATGAAGCGGTCCTTTCTCTTGGAAAATATAAACAGGTCCTTGACTCGTACCCCTTACAAAGGTGTTTGTGCAAGTTTTGGAGTAAGCAGTAGGCTCATATATTTCCCAAAATTCGAATTTGAAGCCGGTGTACCCCGGAGGCACCGTTTTGGCCCAACCCTTTATGTTCTGTTCACATCAGACATACCATTGCTCAAGTCCTCACAATATCTACATTTGCTGACGATACTGCTATATTAAAGCGGATCTAAATGCCCAGTGCAAACTAGTCTGAAAACTCTCGAACTATTTGGCACATCTCAGAAAGTGGTTAACAAACTGGCGCATTAAGGTAAACGAGCAAAAAAGCAAACCAAGTAACATTTCGCTCAATAGAAGTACTTGCCCCCTGTAACGTTAAACAATATTGAAATACCACAGACTAATGACGTCCTGCATCTCGGCATTCACCTTGACAGGCGGCTCGCATACGCAAACATATAGAAGCCAAAAAGTACAAATAAAGTTGAAAGCCAACTCTCTACACTGGCTCATTAACTCTCGTTCCCCTCTAAGCTTGGAATACAAGTTGTTGCTCTATAAAACTGTCATAAAGCCAATCTGGACATATGGCTCACAACTATGGGGAAAAGCAAGTGCAAGTAATGTGGAAATAATCCAAAGATCACAATCAAAATACTAAGAACACTAACTGGTGCACCATGGTTTGTACAAAGAACGAAAACATTTACGATGACCTTGGCATCCCTTGTGAAATCTGAAATAAATCGTATAATACTCAACTATAACGATAAACTGTACTCTCACCCAAACCCACTTGCAAAATCTCTTGTACGACAAGCCACACAAACCCGACTCAGGCAGGAAATGACCTCCCAGCCCATTGAATTCGATAGGGCCGTCATACCCACGGACGCGTTCAATTTGAAGGCTTAATGTGTAGCGTTTAGTTATAAGATTTCAAAAATTATTGTTTAGTCTCTAAATAAGAGAAGATTCAATAAATAATATATATATTGGAGAAAAAAAAAAAAAAAAAAAAAAACAAAATTAAAATTAAAATGTCTCCCTAGTAAGCCATAATTCATCTTTTTTCCAAGCTTTCTCAATCCCAGCTATAAATGGGTCGGACCGTAAAAGGAATGAATTCAATATGTCAGTGTTTGTAACTGTTCGACTCAGCAGCTTCCACCAAAAGCTCACCTATTGATACTATTTCATGCTATATCACAGCAGATCCATGAAATAACATCTTATGGATTATAGCCGGGAAAAAGTACCATAATTCTTGATCAGTTCCTTGGCAGTATCGAGAGCATGTTCCTTATGCCATACCTTGAAGTAAAAGGGCACCACAATGGATCAGATTTTCATTAGCTTCTCTAATTTTTGAAGTCAATCTTGGACTAAAAGAAAAATCTCTAGCTACATTTCCGTCGTTAGATGATACTTTATCTCCACCTCTGGGCTGTTCTACTCCTTAACCCATTTTTTTTTTTTTTTTTTTTTTGAGAAAATCCTTTTGAATTTTCTGCTTTCTTTTCAATACTTTAAAATTTTGTGTTCAGGGCCTCTAGATTGCCACGTTGCTTAGTATGTTAATGATTACAGGCACAACTGCAAATTTCCACAGCTAACTTCAACACTTTTATTACCTTAAGACTCAGATAAATACAATGGAAAAGAAAACTAGAGTTAATCTGGGGGGGAATACAATTAAAAATCACTGCAAAACTTTGAGTGTTTGATCTGAAGCTAATAAAAAAAATAGTATTAATATGAAAAATGTTAGTCTAGGTATGTAAAATTAAAGTTTAATAACGTTTTTGTTGATGTTTCTTGTTTTGGTCCAACTGTAATGTGCTTTGTCTATGTGTATTTTTAGAATGACCTTAAATGTAATTGTGTTTCGTGGATCAGTATTTTTGTAGGGCACAGCAGTGCAAAGAGTTATAAATGAGAAGTGATTAACCAAAGTGTGTAGATTAATGTGTGACTAACCATGTTTGTTCCTTTTTGCTCCACTTCGAGAGACTTGCATCTGTCCGTCTGTCTTTATTTCCGTCTGTTTGACTGTTTATTTATCCGTTTTCAAAAAAATTGAGCTGAAAATCGAAACTCAAGCTTTTCTTCGACTTTGGAAGTCTGAGTTTAAAAATCAGTGTGCTCCGCCCATTTATAAAGGAAGAATTTGGTGCAAATCGTACAGATCAGCAATATGGCAGCTATATGAAATACTGGACCAAGTGAAGCTAAACTTGGTAGGTCATATTGAGGTTCAAAATATTCGTACAAATCCAATTTGAAGTAAATACCTTAAAAATGGTAAATTATGCAAAAAAAGCGGTGCTGTTGGACAGCTCTGAAAATTGGTTGAGCTCAATAAAATCTACATCAAAACATTCATTCTAGAACTTTCTTGCTTTGTTCACTTTTTAGAGTTGCCAATACACTAAAAAATATATATTTTCGGTTTAGAGTGTTCACGTTATCGAGCATATACTGTATCATATATATATTTTTTTTTCTTTTTTTTTGTTGCGACGTGCTTGAATTGTCAATGTGGTTGCAAAGTTTAGCAAACATTCATTGCAATAAAATAGTGACAAATTAAATATATGTGTATATGTATTGTAGTAGGTACACACACACACACATATATACACACAAATGTACAGATAACATGTACAATACAAATATAAAATACTGGCTTGCAGGCACGTATTAAAGAAGTTTCGCTTTGCAAAAACTTTAAGAAGATTAAAGCAAATATTTTGTTTTGAATAAAATTAAATTAAATCATATTATTTAAAAAAAAAAAAAAATAAATTCTTTTGAAATATTTCAATAAAATTCATAATACGCTATAAAATAAAAACAAATTTAAAGAAGATTAAGCACATAAAACATTTGCAAGTAATTGAAAAAATTACCCAAAAAAGAAAAACTCTGAAAAAAACTGCAAATAAAATAATGATACAAACTGAGACAGAGCGCAGCACATTATTTGCAAATAGTGGCCACAACAACCGCACCCCAAGCAACAGAAATAATGGACATTCTGAAGCCATAATCAGAGGAAAAAAACTCAATGACAGTCGTCGTCATCGTCGTTGTCGAAAAGTGCGTGCAATGCGACATTAATAGCATCAAAACAATTTTTTTTTCGTACAAAAGATAAAGAAGAATATTAATATGCATACACGATGACACATTGCTCATAACAAAATACTTAAGCAAAAAAATATCCATCAAACAGAAAAAATATATTAATGCACAAATAAATCAAAAAAGCAAAGCGCAGAACTTATTACAGTAATTATTTGATAAATGCCCTGTACCAAATTTTTATTTAACTTACTCGTACTGTATTGTGTTCAATTTACACACTTGGCATTCCCGATTTTGTAACATAAATTTAAGGTTTTTACTTTTGTACATTTGGTAATATACAATAGCATAAATAATATATATATTTTTTTAATTGGACCGATTCGGCACCGCCCACTCTTTTCGCCCATACAAACCTACGTTGCGTATTCGTTATTTTATTTAGCAGTATTAAAGATATAATTGGAAGTCAATATTTTAAATTGAAATGTTTTATTTTGAATAGTAATTATCAGGGGTGACGCCGAAAACTCAAAGTTTTGGTGTAAGTGTTTTGATATAAATTCTCAAAATTGACACCATTGCACAGTGACCGATTTTCCGAAAAAGCTGAACAAAAGTAAAAAAAAACTAGAAAGAACGCTGAAGTCGAGTATGCTCGACTGCAAGATACCCTTTCATTGAATTGGATTTTCATAGAAAAACTTAAAAATCGGGTATATCTTTGATTGGGTTTATACCTAAAATTTTGTTGGGCCTACCCATATTGGTCTATTTCATTGGGACTATCATAGACATAATTTATACTAAATTTAAATTTTCTAAAAAAAAAAGCAATGACGTTTTTTGTAAAAACCCAAAATTTTGGGGTAAATTTGTATGGGGGCTATACCTAAAATTTTGTTGGTCCTACCTATATTGGGATATTTTATTGGGACTATCATAGACATAATTTGTACTAAATTTGAACTTCCTAGAATAAGCAACAATGACGTTTTTATGCAAAAACCCAAAATTTTTGGAGTACATTTGTATGGGGGTACCCCTTGAAATGGGTCTAGAGAAAAACCGTTTGTAAGTGCACACTTGACTAGGAGAGTCTAAGTTTCAATTTTAAAAGCTCTATCTCTTATAGTCTCCGAAATAATCGTTTTCATACGGCAGACGGACGGGCAGACAGACAAAGCTAGTTCGACTCCCCTCCCAATGCTGATCAAGAAATATATATATACTTTATAGGGTCTATCTTGCCTCCTTCTGTCTGTTACATACATTCATACAAACTTAATATACCCTTTTACCCTTTGGGTACAGGGTATAAAAATGTTATACAATTATCATAGTAAATAGTATAAAAAGTTATGAGTTCGGTCGATTCCGGCTATATACCTTATTGTTTTATAAAAATGGAAGTATTTTTTACCAATTTCAATCAAAATTAGCTGCAGCCAGCCGCCGCAGTTTTTATCTAATGTTTTGTCATGGGCGCGCGACTGTTCAGCGCCGTTTTTTCAGCCTGCTTCTACATAGTCGATTTCAATGTCATCTTGTACTTTATATAATATATGTTTATAACTTAAATAACACTAGTTTACAAATATTGGCAACATTTGTTCTAACCCACCCTATTTCCATGTTTTTTGGGGCGTAGACTTCAAGAATGGCCACCAAAAATTTTTCCAAAGAACCGTTTAGAAGATATCTTCAAAAAAACTGTTTTTTGTGGATTTTTTCAGTTATTACTAAAAATCTCAAGAATGGAAAAATTTATAAAGCTGAAAATTTCATAGGTTGGAAGATATTTTTTCCCTCTACACGACGTTATGCACGGTTTTTTGAAGATATCTTCTAAACGGTTCTTTGGAAAAATTGGCCATTTTTGAAGTCTACGCCCCAAAATACATAGAAATAGGTGGGTTAGAACGAATCCCATTTTTGGTGTAAACTAGTATAATTTAATGAATAATAGAGTGTGTTAAGTGTCTCATTCTTGGTAAGTATTTATTAATTGTCATCATAAATATCTATAAGTTTCCGCATTATTAGCTTTTCGACATTTAAATAAGAAACAAAAAATTGACGATACTTTCAAACACTGAAAACCAAGGCTGCAAACCAACAAAACTGCCAATCGGGTACCTTTCCCGAAGAAGTCCAGGGAGTCGATGGGCAAAGATGTTACAAAAATGCTGAGAAAGCAGACAGAAATTATGCATTGGTTATTTGTATTCTCGGATCCTCTCATTTCTAGTCTACGTTCAGACTCTTCAAAGAGAAACAGTAAGTTATCGTCTGCTGCTATTTAATTATTATCGAACAATGTCATGGCGAATGACTAATATTAGTTCTGTATCATCAGACGACTGGGAGTCTGACTGCGAATTTTATTGATTTTTTTTTTATATGACAAGAAACAAAATAAAACAAGGAAAATCGTTAACTTCGGTGGAACCGAAGCTGAAATACCCGTTACTCTAAACTTTTAATAGATAGTTTATATGTTAACTAGGCACCTAGATTAAATTTTACGATGATTTTGATCAAATTTTTTAATATTTTCCCGATTTTTGCAACTCCGTGCAACTTTCTGCAATGAGCTGTTCATGACTTTGCTTTATTTGTTTTAAAATATAGTTCAATGGTTATGTGAAAAATGCCCCCGAGAAAGCATAGAGAAAAATTAATATTTAATTTACATAAATAAAATAGTTAAAACGTCTCTATGTCCGGTATGGACGTTGAAACCATCCAATCGATGAGTTCCAGTTCGGTTTGAAAGGCTACAAGACAAATAAATTTAAATTCCACTAAAACAATGCATTAGGCATAGTCGGTTCATTAAAGAAGTCATTTTCTAATTTTCCACACTAAAATGTTTTGCTTTTTAATATACTTTTATTATACTAGCTGCAATGAAAAAACAAAAAGAACAAAAGCAAAAAAAAAAAAAAAACAGCTGATTGCAGCGTTCCCCAAAATATTTTGGATACGCTGCAATAAAAAAAAACTGGTATTTTTTAGAAAGTTTTTGTGTTAAATAACTGAAAGTGAACAAGGAAAAACGTTAACTTCGGCGGAACCGAAGCTCATATACACGCCACACGAATCTTGCAATAGTTTATTTATTATAATCAATGGCTAAGGTAAAATTGGTGGAAAGGGGTGGGTGGGAGTCAATATTCGGATATAATCAAAGTTTAGACACAATAATATGGTAGAATTTTAAGCTAAAGAAAGATAAACAAACATTTTCTTTAAAAAAAAAATTTGAAAATGGGAGGTAAGTTAATATGGGGTCTATGTGTTTTAGTGGGCCGATCCTTATAATATAGGTGGTGTGCAAATAGTGTTTTCACCCATTTTGAAGTTAATGCATTCATAAATAATGCCTGTTTTCAAACAAATATTCCAAAATGTGCGGTAAGTTGGTATGGGGGCTATATATAAAAATGGGCGTGCCTCTTGTTTTTTGACATTGGATGATATAAGAAGTGTTTTTACCCAATTTCGAGTGAATACATTCATAAATAATTACTATTTTTTTACAAAAATTCGAAAAAAGCGGTAAGTTTGTATGGGGGATATACCTAAAAATGGGCTTGGTATGTTACTCTTATTCTCGAACTTAACCTAGTCGTTTCCGAGAAAAGCTTAAGTTCCAAATTTCAGCCTAATATCTTTATATATTCAACAAAAAAGATGCATAGAAATATACAGACGGACAGACAGACGGAAATGGCTGATCGATTCGTCGCGTCGAGCTGATCAAGAATATATATACTTTATGGGGTCTACGATGTCTCCTTTATTGCGTTACAAACTGAATATTACCTTCCCACTATGTGTGGCGGGTATAAAATGCCATCAAAGAGAACTGCAATTGCACAAAAATCGGAAATTCGAAACAGAAAAGAGCCCAAAAGCAGCAGAAACGCCCGTACTATGTAGTAGCACACGCCTTATATACGCTAGTAAATTGTAAAATAAAAGAGTTTATTCGCGAAATAGAATTTATTAAGGCATGTGAACTAATTCATTTATTATTGAAGGCATGTAAACTTTATTGATTTTACTCATTTACTACTATTTCTTTTTCGTAAAAATCAGCTGACCAACAGCTGCGTTGCCACACAATTTAAATAAAAAATTGCTGAAATTCGGACTGCCACTTGCAATACTCTAGTATTCAATTTGCAGCCCTAGCATTTACCGATGCAATGCAAATGCAAAGTAGACAAAACATTTTTGTATGGTAATTGTCGTTGGTTGTGCAACATTTGTTTTGCGTTGTACTCCGTTACTAGAGTTTCAAGAACATTCTGAATACTCTTACTGTACCTCAAAGCACTGATTGTAATAAATCTTAATTTACTATCGATGTGACGATTTCCTTGCACTTCATAAGTTTCTCATGCAATTTAATCTACTTTAATACTGCGTATACGTTTTACCAAAGGCTTCGCATGGCATTGCATGCGTATTAATATAACACATACGCTGCACTGCACACAATTTAAATGGAAAACCTTTGAGGTATAAACTTGTGTAATGGAATTGCTTATGCATGCATTATTTGTGGCGCAATCGAAGTATCAATGCAATTTTGATTGCCGTACAAAATTTAATGCTTTCTCCACGCTGCTTTACGTTCTTAATAGCATTAGCGTACGTAATTGACACGTAAAATCGTAAAATCCTTTATATAAGTTTGTGTGTTACGAGACGTACGAGTATTATGTAAGCTCGAATGCAATTTTCGCACCGGTAAACGGAAGTGAAATCATAATTTTCACAGCACACACAATTTCAGCACTATTCAATTTCTCAAGCAATTCAATTTGACTTTAAGTTGCTTTGAAGCATAGAAAGCATCACAAACATAGCCTAAAAAGCCGAATCAACTATTTTTTTCTTTTTAGTTGAAATGTAAAAAAAAAAAAGACAGAAGAAATTTCCCCAAACACGCGTCGTATACAAACTGAGCGCACATAAATCATATAATTTTCTATTTACTTTTATACTTTAGTCTCAAAACGGGGGCCGCCATCCTAAAGAACAACAACAATATTTTTGCCATTTCGAGTTGGTCTGGTGGTAAATTTATTTGGCTTTTTGGTCGCTAGGCGCGCGTAGTTGACTCTCCGCAAGCAGTGAATGCCTTCGAAACATATTCTTTTTTTTTTCGGCGTCTTTTCGTAAATATTCTTTGCTTTTGGTTGTAAGCTTATTGAATTTCCACTTGACTGAGACTAAGCTATATAAATATTACATTTTTTTTTCGACAATATGCGGCTGAGAATATGAAATATTTTATTAAATTTAAATAAAACAAAAAAAATGTTAAATGATAGATACAGATAAATATATCTGATGAGGCTTAAATGGCTTCCGGTTAGAATAAAAATTTATTAAATGTGTAAGTTTGAAATATAAAAAATTAATAAATTAAATATTTAAATGAGACTCTGCAGTATGCGCAAACTACCGCGGAATAAGTCTCCTCCCAATCGCATAAAAATCCAATCTGGCGTTATGTGCAATAGACTGAAATCGTACGTAGGACGTATAGTTGGACAGTATCAGTGCAGTCTTAGACCAAAGAAGTCAATCATCGACTCCATAGAGAAGCAAATCGACACACACCACCTATTTGTCGACTTTAAAGCCGCCTTCGACACGCCAATCAGATCAAAGTTTTTCGAAGTGCTTATTGAACTTCGTTTCCCTGCAAAAATCGTTCGCCTCTGTATGATGACGCTGAAAAACACCCAAAGCGTTGTCAATCTCCTGATGGAGTACATTCTGAAACAATGCCCGAACGTCGACCGGGAAGGCAATATTTTTTTACAAAAGAATCTATGCTGCTCGCATAAGCCGACGACATAGACATAATCGGCAAAAATGATCGTGCGGTCACCGGGGCTTGCTCGGACATCGAAAAAGGCTTCGTCCAATGTGACTGACGGTAAACTAGAACAAGACGAAGTACTTGGTATCCACCCGCAGACAATCAACACGACGTTGTTGGTCTTTGAGGACAGAGAACTTTAGCTTTGAGGCTGTAGAAAATTCATTTATTTGGGCTCAAATGCAAACAACGACAACACCATCAGTCAGGATATTATACGAAGAATCACTCTTGCAAACCGTAGTTATTTTGGTCGCGGTAAGCAAATGCGAAGTATAGTTCTGTCCAGAGAAAAACAAAAATTAAACTCTACAAGACGCGTTAAACTCTACAAGACACGCTGTTAATGCCGGTCCTGATGTATGGCTCAGAAACATGGGTCATGACAGAATCGGATAAGTCGCCGTTGGGTGGTTTAGAGGAAGATTCTTCGGAGAATCTTTGGTCCAGTTAGAGTGGAAAACGACATCCGTATGCGCAACGAACGATGAGCTGTACGAGCTATATGCCGACATTGACATAGTCAGAAACACCCAATAAAAAAAGGCTGCCCTGGGCTGCTCCCCTGTGTCGGATGGACACAGAAGCTCCAGCAAGAGATGTTTACAAGCGAGACGAGAATCAAAACGGAGGGGCGTGGCAGAGAGGACGTCCGCCGCTGCATTGGGAGGACCAGGTCCTAGATGACATCCACAGGATCGCTATCCCGAACTGGTATCGTCTGACGCTGGATTACAATATATAATTATTATATATAAATTATTCAAGAATTTTGTGCTCGTGTTGGTAAAAACAATGATTTTTGAGTAGAAGTGTCTTTAGCGACCGCGACTTGAAAATCGCAGTGACAGCAAGCAGTGATACAAGCACAATCAGCGATTACTGAACAGGTTCACTGTTCGCGAATATATACACAAAATCGCCGCCAGCTGAACTGTTTCACTGAAAAATATAGCACTGCTTTTATTGTAAAAATTTAAATTGCACAAAAAAATTGTGTTCTTGGTTGCTTCCTTTGCAATTGCCAGTTAAAGTTAGTCACAATGTCAAGTGACTGGCAAATGTACCAACGAATTTGTACAGGTTTGGTGTTCAAGCAAATATAAACGAATCACGAAGAATGAGAAGCGATACACGAAATTGCCGATAACTGAATAAGAAAATCGCAAA
The DNA here is from genome assembly GCA_018903435.1 of Leucophenga varia. Lineage (NCBI taxonomy): Eukaryota > Metazoa > Arthropoda > Insecta > Diptera > Drosophilidae > Leucophenga > Leucophenga varia. The sequence continues at coordinate 28,185 of JAEIFJ010002919.1, forward strand.
TCACTAATTTCAGAAATCATGGAGAAATCATATTGTTGCAAAAAGAAAACAGCTTAAACTTAAAACATGCACTGGTTGCTTGGGTGTTGATCTAAACTCAGGCTATATAAAGCCATCCTTAAGCCTGTGTGGACTTATGGAATACAGCTGTGGGGAACTGCTGCTCGATCTAGTATTAATATCTTACAAAGGTACCAAAACATTACACTTCGTAAGATAACTGGAGCTCCATGGTATGTTCGAAATGAAAACATACATAAAGACCTAAGACTGACAACAGTTCTAGAGGATATTGTACATCACAGCAAAAATTATTTTGAAAAACTTAATATACATCCAAACATTTTGGCATTTGGTAGAAACTCTTTTCATACCTAAATACGAAAAACAGCGTAAGTTTGACTGAAAAGAACTCATCCCTCGGATCTTCCAAACCGTCAATCGTTATGAGATACTTGTACTGGGTCTGTTCAGTATTCATTTGAATTTCTCCCTTGCCAAACCGCATCCTAAATGTCAATTTGTTATGCTAGTTTATAAAATATGACTTAATAGTCCACAATTGGACTGATTGCAAATAAAGTAGGCTAAAAAAAAAAAAAAAACAAGCAAAAACGTTAACTTCGGTTGCCCGAGAAGTAGGTACATAATACTGAAAAACAATTAAATAATTTAAAAAGAAAAAAATATCGTATTCACGAAATTACAATTCATGAGAATTACATGCAAGTACGACAAAATATTTCAAACTTCAGTTTCGTATACATGGAACAGTGAGTATGCGTTTCCATGTAAACCACATAAACCCGCTAGGTCTGCCAGACAACCAGACAACCAGACAATCAGCGAGAATAGTGAACCATTCGGATCAAACCAACAAACAATGCAGCCACACAAAACGCACTGACCAAGGACAACGATGATGCACTGAATTGAATCAATGAAGTGTACGTCAGGATATGTAGAAGAGGAGAAAGTAGAGAAAAGAATTGAATACGGTGAAGAGAATTTGTTGGTGAATAGAATATACGAGTGAGTATGTTGCGCTACTTGTTGTTGTATGTAGTCTCTACAATTCGGTGACGATGCTACACAAATGCACAAAATGATTTTGCTTTTTATTCATTAAAAAACAATTAAATATGCGACATGCGGTCTTAATTACAATTTCATGTGGCGTCTCCTCATCGCAACAACGCTCGAAGGCGCGTCAGTTGTCCTGGTAGCACGTGTAGCAGCATTATACGTGGCAGCTGGCATTTTAAATTGAAACAAAAAAGGAAAAAAAATGTGATTGTTGTGAGTTTTGGTGCGCAAAGCATTTTAACGAGATTATTGTAATGCGGGCACAATGAGTTTTCATAGATGTTTCGTAAATGTTTTAAATTGATTTGTTTTAGTTGCATTTTTGACAATTTAAACAGTAAACAAAATTTTATTATATTAAATAAATGTGTACAGTAAAATAGTGTTTCGTAAAATTAAGTTAACTGTTTAAATTATTTCGTAATCAGTACTTTCACTTTACTCCAGGCACATTGTTCTAATGCATATCAAGCAAATCCTTTGTTAAAAGTAAGTTAATAAGTTTTAAAAACGTAATCTTATTACAAGAACACTTGTCTTGTTTTGAGAACAAAATGTGCTTGTATCAAAAACGAATTGTACTTGAATCTGGATCGATTGGTCTTCACACTATATGTTATTGCTCTTAATACAGAAAATGGACTATATTATGCACTTAGAAAAGTTCTAAATTGTCTTGCAATGTTGCCCAAAAAAACAATTTCTAAGCAAAAATGTTAATCCACTTTGCACTACCCATGCCCTGACTAAAAAATTTCATTGCATCGGTGAAATGCTTGGGCTGCAAATTAAATACGAAAGTATTGCAAGTGGCAGTCTGAATTTCAGAAATTTTCTTGGTAGGCAACGCAGCAATCGGTCAGCTAACTTTTACGAAAAAACAAGGAAAAACGTTAACTTCGGTGGAATGTGTTATCATCAGATAGGATTGAACGGTGTCAATGGTCTGATAAAACTCACGTTGTGTGGGGCCTATACCAAAAAATGGGCGTGGCACCTTTGATATTGAATTTGGAGTCAATACCTTACTAAAAAATAACCATTTTCATACAAAAATTCGAAAATGGGCGATAAGTTTGTATGGGGACTTTACTTTAAAACAGGCGAGTTGCTTTTTGGTATTGGATGAAATTTGATATTTTTTTTACCCAATTTAGAGTGAATATATCGTCCATTTTGTATGGGGGCTGTACATAAAAATGGGCATGGCATAGTTGATTTGACATTGGATAACATTAGAAGTGTTTTTATACAACTTGGAGTGAACATATGCATTAGTAATAACTATTTTCATACAAAAAATCGAAACAAACGGTACGTTTGTATGGGGGCTATACCTAAAAAAGGGCGTGCCACTTTCATATTTAAACTTGAACTGATCGTTGCCGAGAAAAGCTTAAGTTTCAGATTTCAGCTAAGTATCTCCAGTAGTCTCCGAGTAAATCGCGTTGAAATAAACAGACGGACATGGCTTGGTTGCCTCGCCTCATCGAGCTGATCATGAATATATACACTTTATGGGGTCTCCGATGCCTCCTTTAATGCGTTACAAACTTTTCGACAAACTGATAATACCCTTCCCATCTATGTATGGCGGGTATAAAAATATTACTTACAGGTTTTGTTTGAAAGTGAGCAAATCAGTAGAATCAATAAAGTTCACATACCTTTATAAATGTTCGGGAATAAATTATTTTATTTTATAGTTTACTAGCGGATACCTGGCGTGTGCTACTACATACTTAGTACAGGCGTTTCAGCTGATTTATTGGCTCTTTTCTGTTTTGCATCTGCGGTTTTTGTGCAATTGGAGTTCTCTTTGTTGGCATTTTTATACCCGCCACACATAGTGTGGAGGGTATTATCATTTTGTCAGAAAGTTTGTAACGCATTAAAGGAGACGTCGTAGACCTTATAAAGTATATATATTCTTGATCAGCTCGACGAGACGAGTCGATCTAGCCATGTCCGTCTGTCTGTCTGTCCGTCCGTCCGTCTGTCTGTATTTATGCGATTCATTTGCTCAGTTTTAAAGATATTGACCTGAAACCGGAACTTAAGCTTTTCTCAGTCCTAAGCAGTTCAAGTGTTAAAATCAAAGTGCCACGCCCATTTTAAGGTATAGCCCCATACAAACTTACCGTTTTTTTTTTAATTTTTTGCATGAAAATAGCTATTATTTATGAATGTAGTCCCTCGAAGTTGGAAAATATCTCTTATGTCATCCAATAACAAATCCAAGCTGCCACGCCCATTTTTAGATATAGCTCCCATACAAACTCTACCGGCCCCTTTCTCGAATTTTTGTATTAAAATATTTATTATTTGCGGGTAAACAATTTACTTACAAATTTGGTTTGAGTACGAAAATCAGTCGAATCAAAAAGTTCACATATCCTAAAAAAGGCTGCCATCGTCCATTTTTAGTTGATAAAGCCCGGCGTGTTCTACTACAAACTTGTACACGCCCATTTTCTCGGCTCTTTTTGTATTAAAATAGCTGTTTTTTGTGCAATATGAGTTCTCAAATTTGGGTATATTTCACTTGTAATGACATTTTTTATTGCAGCAAAACCAAAATATGGTGCCACGCCCATTTTTAGCATAAGGCACCTCTATACAAAGTTCTTTTTGATTAGTTTTCAAAACATTTGTATGAAAAAGCTCAATCAGCTTTTTTTTTTTATTTTTATAACTGTCATATAAGCTACTGATGATCGCACATTAAGTATTCAAAGATTGGTGTGACGGTCGATTTAGCATTGGTTCTGTCTCGTAGTTACAAGTTTTAATGCTATAGAGTTCACGTTCTAAAAGTTATTCTTTGATTGCAGCAAACCTACTAAAAATACCAGTTTCATTATACAACTGCAGCTGTGTAAAATACCAACAATATTTTCCGGAGGAACGCCACATTTAAGCTGTTTTCTTTCGTGTTTTATACCCGTCATCACACAGTGTAAATATAAATTAATCGAGTTTGGTCTTAACTTTAACAAGGATTCCAAAAATACGAAAAAGAAAAAAATATATTTCCTGTCCGTCCGTCCCCCGCCCACCAATTTTCACGGGCATCTTATAATGCTTGCAGAGTCCTCTTTGTCCTCATATATTTTCAACTTAGTTGTGGATTTTTGGAGTATTTCGAATTGTTATGGATTTTCCTAAGCACTAAAACAATATTGTTCCTCAATGTGTATACGGCGTCATTAATTGTTGTTGCTCCCGTTTTGAACCGTTTAAAAAAAGTCTTCTTTTGTCATGCAATATAAAGTTCAGCTATATTAAAATGCTTGAAATTTGTTTATCAAGTGGTCTTAACACAGATGCCAGAATGCGAATCTTAATTAAATAGAATCTTAACTGTATTCGTGTCAATATTAGGTTCGTTACCTCTGTTCTTGGAAATTTTTGTATTTTTCTAATAATAATTTAGTACGAATAAGAAATAAACGTTAAGAAGTTTCAAAATTTCTGCCGAAAAACTGACTCATTATATATGAAAAAATATCCTTAGTACCCAATGTCATCGCAAAATTTTGGTTCATGGTGCCGAGATAATAATCGCTTCATCACTTCCTGGTGGCTGGCTCGGTGAAAATGCGTCGGAGACACGAAACAAATATTATAAAAATGACAGATACTCGCATGCACGTCAAAAGAGCTAAATAAATAACACAGCCCCACAAAAAAAAAAAGTACCCGGATCTGGCTACGAGATCCACATATTTCTATGTATTTTGATGCGCTGAATCCGAATCTACCATCAGATTTAGCCCTACACGTCTAGGTTTTGCCCTAACCTCAAAAAACACTAAACAAACCCATTTTAATAAGCTCGTCAAGCCCCAGGCATGCTGAGAGATTAGATTTTCTTGAAACTTGGTACTCGGGGGTTTTCAGGGTCGCTGATTACGAACCTTCAGTCAGAATGTTGTCTTTTGTAGCGAAATGGATTTTTCAGATCCACTAATAAATATAATTTTCTTTTATAAACGACGGTCACAGGAGAAGAAGCAGATGTATTTCCAGTGTTATTTATAAGGATGTTGATGACGATATTGGTACCGAATTTGATGCAAATCCATTTTTAAAGAAATTTTCTTTTGAGGGGTAGGGGAAAACTTATTCAAACAGATCAGATTATCAACGCGTATGGCTATATCGATTAAATTTTTATGGTTACTGAACTCTATAAGACAAGCGGGTTTCACGTGCGATGAGACTGGGCGTGGCCAACATTCTGTGACTATCAAATGTCGCAATTTTGAACCACTTGCGTTGCCATATACTTAATAAATGTACAATTCGCTAGTGTCGTAATTAGTGATAAAATATAAATTTGAGTGAATATCTATGATATTTATAGTTAAAAGATATAAAAGTAGTGTTGGCAAAAGTATCACTTTCGGTAGATTTTTTCACAGTGATTTAAAAATCTCAGAGTCGCACTGCGACGGAAAATATTGATTTGCGATTTTCTTGTTCCTCAGTGAACATGTTCAGTTATCGGCGATTTTGTGTATCACTCTTTGCGAGCAGTGCACGTGTTCAGTAATCGCTGCTTGTTTTTTACTAACTGCGATTTTATCATTGTTTACAGTCACAGCGATTTTAAAGTCGCAGACGCTAATCACGCTGCGACTCAAAAATCACTCTTTTTGCCAAAACTATAAATATAAATAAAGAAACTTTTCAATAATAACCATTCAGAACAGTGACGTTTATGGGAAGTACATTATGTCTCTCAAAAGACTCAAAAACTCAGACAAATGGTTAAGGAAACTATTAAATTTTTGTATAATTATGTTTTTGTTTCTTAAGAATAAAAAAATTGCTGTCGTGGTGAAATAATTTATTTTATCTATGCATCTATAATTTCACCATGACTCATATCACTTAAAAATTAAAGTAATGCATACTTTAAGGCGCTTGCACGCGCTGTCATTCAAGTAATTCCCAAAAATGCATTAATGAACATCCATAATGACAGGAATCGAACCGCAGCGCTGCAATGTTCAATGTTGTACGTAAGCTGCCAATAAATATGTGCATACAAACGTATACATGTACATTGCGTAATCGCATCAGAAACACTCGAGAACATGCAGAAAGACGAACAATGACAAATTGGATGAAAAGGTTGTACACAGGCAAGCAATGCTGTCACTCAAAAAAAAGCAGATGCTGACCAAATTATATGCGAATAAAAATTACCATAAAATAAAAAAAAAATTATTAAAGAAAGAAAGAAATAAAATGAACAAACGTTTTTAATTTCCAAGATATTGAAAACTTTTCACTGGCTGTCGCTGTCGCTGTCGTTGTCGTTGTCACAGTGACTATTGAAATTGGTCCGATGCTCTTGTGGTTAAATCAACTCAAGCTGAATGTGGAAAATATTCATACAAGAATTGCCTGATGTCTGGTGAATGGCAACATGTCATGACAACTAATGGCAGCAGCCAATATGAAAATGAAACTGACAGTGTGATTGCCATACGCACCGCACTGTACAGCACACCACAGCACAGCACCATACAATCGGGTATATTGGTATACATATAAGAAGCTTACTGCTGCAACTGCTGCTTGTGTTATATGAATGTAGTGTATACAACAAATGTGTAATGTCGAAAATAAATTTCGTTGAGATTTTATTGAATTTGAATAGCAACAATTTGCAGCAGTAAACATCAATTGCGCATTAAGTTTCGTTGGAACGCAGAATATGTTGGTATGTGTGTACTACAAAACCGACACCACTACGACGAGTACGAGTACGAGTGTAATGAGTTACATAAGGCTCAAATGCTACAAAATGTACACCAGTCAGTCAGTCAGTCGTCAGTCTGCCTGCCTAACTGTATGTCTGTCTGTCTGTCGTTATTAATGGTATTAATTAAAAATGTAATTTGCAACAACTCTGCCGGTTTTGTTCATTACTGCGGCAACGTTTCTGTGATTGCTGTGTTGTCATTTCAAGCGAAAAGTGTGACAAGCGTTTAACTGTATTCAACACGAAAAACAAAAATATATTAAGAAATAAAGTCAAAAAAAATAAATAAAAAAAAAAACAGAACGCTGAAATCGAGTATGCTCGACTGCAAGATATCCTGTATTCAATCTTTATGTATCTTAAGTCTTATCTTAGTACCATAGGTTAGGTTGGTTGGTTAAAATGGCCGCCGGGAATTCTCGGGACGTCGCGTAGCAAAAAAATGGATCATTGTGATACCATATGATCAATCTTTATTATCCTTCTACTCGTACCAGCTCGATTTCCTTATGAAGGCGGATACTGCAATGTTGCCAGAGAAAATGTTTTACTGTCTCCTTCTCTTCCCCGTTTCTACAGCTCCTACAGAAGTCATTTGATGCTACCCTAGTCGGACGGCATGTTCTTCCACCAGGCAGTGTCCCGTAGAGAGCGCCCACCATCATGGATAGGGTCTGTCTATTATGGCACATGAGTTGAGCTGTTCGTTTGGTGCTATACTCTGGCCACGTAAGTTTCGAGATATTACATTTGGGATTTGTGGTCCATCTAGTCTCTGCTATTCTGATTATTTCCTCTTTCACTCGCAGCTTCAGAGAGGCCATGGGAATTCCAGTCGAACTCTTCCCAGGAGGAATAAGGGAATTTGTAGCTTCTCTGGCCAATCTATCTGCTTCGCAATTACCAAATATATAATATCTTGGTGACCCGGAACCCATGTGAGGTAAATATCCCATTGCTCAGACGAGATGTCTTGTTGAGAGATTTGCGGCACTGGGAGATAGTTTTGTATGTGTTATTGTAAGAGTCAAGTGCTTTTAGGGCAGCCTGACTAACCGAAAAGATATATACTTTTTGCCTACAACCTGGGTGGTGCCCCAGATATTGCATAGCTTCGTGTACGGCAATCATTTCAGCGGGAAAAACGCTGCAGTGATCAGGAAGCCTGAAGGATTCTATAATCTAAAGGTCCGGGGAAAAGATACCTCCTCCTACCCTTCCCTCGAGTTTGGACCCGTCTGTGTAAATATTAATGGCGTTGGTTTCATAATGTGGTATGTCTTCCCATTGAACTCTTGTTGGAATAGAAATTTTGTACCTCTTACCAAAAGTTGGGTATGACGTACAGTAGTCAGTGACTGGTGGCGAGGGCACTAGAAGGTTGAGTATCTTCGAGTGTCCGTAATTGCAATTGAGCCAGCCTGCTGTCTCTCTGATTCTCATAGCTGTGTTCGTTGGTCTCTAGTTTGAGATCTAGGGGTATTAGGTATAGGAGAGTATTTAGTGCATCAGTTGGTGTGGTGCGTAGAGCACCACTAATGCAGATCTCCGCACTCCTTTGAACCTTCTGTAAACGGTTGCGGTTGGACACGGTTGGTCGAGTGCTGGCCACCAGACGCATACTCCATACAGAAGTATTGGTCGCACCACTGCCGTGTACAGCCAGTGTACAATGCAAGGTGAAAATCCCCCACCTCCTGCTAATGGCTTTTTTACACGTGAAGAGCGCCACGTTGGCTTTCTTGATACGTTCTTCTATGTTATCGTTACAGTTTAGCTTTTTATCAAGGATAACACCTAGATATTTGGCACTGTCACTAAAGGTTAGGGAGATATTGTTTAGTTTAGATGGAACTACGGTCGGAATCTTATATTTACTAGTAAAGAGTACAAGTTCCCTTTTTGCCGGGGTTGATGCTTTGTCCGCATGAGGTTGCCCAGGACGATAAGCATCTTAGTACCATACTTTATTGTATTGTATTTTTATACAAAAACCTAAATTTGAGAAGGGGTATACCTAAATTATTTTAGCAGCAGCAAACGAGTATAAAAGGACAGCTAGGCTCCTGGGCCGGACGCTATACCGAACAAAGCACTCAAACTGGTAATATGCACACATGCTGTAGTTTTTGTGGAGCTCTACAATAAGTGCCTGTCAGAAGGAATATTCCCAGACCGCTGGAAGGCTCAAAACTAAGTGCTAATACCAAAGCCGAATAAACCACCGAAAGAGTCTTCTTCATACAGATCGATCTGTCTCCTTAATACAAGATAGATAATTTGCTCAAAGCTCGAATTAACGATGAGAGACGCAGGGAACTTGTCAACCAATCAGTTCGGCTTTAGGAAAGCAAGGTCCACAGTAGACGCTTTAGCCACTGTCACGAATTTGGCAGCCAAGGCTATTGAAGGCTCCAGATGGAAAGGAGGCACAGAAAAGACGTAAGAAATGCTTTCAATACAATATGCGATTTGGCGATGCATACTGGAAGCTCTGGTAAGGTTTGCAGTACCCGCACACTTATTGGCAATCGTAAGAAGTTATTTGCATAATATGACGCTCAACTACGAAACTGCTATACGAATCGAAAGCATCCAGGTAACGGGTGGCGTACCTCAAGGCTCAGTTCTTGGCCCGTTTCTATGGCACATTATGTATGATGGCATCTTGGAACTTCAGCTCCCAGACAACGTAACAATCGTAGGGTTTGCGGGCGATGTGGAGTTAGTCGTGGTAGCAAAACATATATCGGAGGCAGAAATCATTTTGCAATGAAGCAATAGCCCATGTGCAGCATTGGCTAGAGTCAGTCGGACTTCAGTTTGCAGAGCACAAGACAGAGGCAGTGCTAATAAGTAGCAGGAAATCAGTAGAGACTTCTAACATCAAAAATGGCTCCTGTTCTATCGCGAACACAAGAGCTGTGTTTTACCTTGGCATGTGGATAGACACGCGACTCTGCTTCAAGGAGCACCTCGAATACACCCAGAAGAAGGCGTCTGATATCGGTCGAGAGCATTCCGCATCATGCAAAATACGAGAGGTCCAAAGCAAGGTCGTCGACTTTTGCTAATAAGCGTCATGCTTTAGGAAATCCTACCTGCGTGGACTTCAGTCTACATACCGTCTGGGAGCACCAGCATCGCCAGAGAATCTCTTGAAATCTTCGAATTCCATCGAAACGCAGAGGCACACACACAGGCACACAAAGAAGAGCAATTCGCAGAGAAGCCAAGGCACGTAGCATTATAAGGTAGCAATACCGCTGGGATAAATCCTCGAAAGGGAATATGGACGCATCGCCTTAGACTAAACTTATCCGAATGGCTGGGAAGAAGGCATGGCCTCGTTAATTTCTACCTGACCCACATACTAAGTGGAGACGGTTGTTTTCGAAGCTATTTGGCAAGGTTCCGTCATGAAGACGAAGATTTCTGCACTTGGTGTAGAAATGCTGCGAAGTATCAGCCGAGCACATTTTGTTCTGCTGTCCACGGTTTGACTCAGAGAGGCGACAGCTCAAAACCCAAGCTGGATGTCCTCTCAACCACTGAACTGGTGAAGTGCGAGGCTACTTGAAATGCATTAAGATGCTTCTTTGCTACAGTAATGAAGGAGCTTAGTAGGCTTGAATGGGAAAGGGCAAGAGCACTCGTGGCGTAAACAGATATACGGTTGATCACCCCAGCGAAGCTTTGGCTAAATATTTTTTAAGTGACCACTTGACTATCTCTTATAGTATCCGAGATAATCGTTTTCATACGACAGACAGTGTGGCGGTAGGACGGACGGACAGACAGACATAGCTAGATCGACTCTTATATCAATGCTGCTCAAGAATATATATACATTATATAGTCTACCATGCCTACTTCTGCCTGTTACATACATTTGCACAAACTTAATATATCCTTTAACCCCTTGAGTACAGGGTATAAAAACAACACAAAAAATACCCATTCTCCCGGCATGCGCGCGTGTTGCCTTAGTAAAAGTTTTTCCACTTATTTTTTATGGCATAGAAATATATATGCAAAATTCAAATATAGCACAAAGTTAAGCAACAATCTCAAAATATTACTGATTGAAGTCGTATATATTTTCGTATACTACACACTCACACATATGGTATATAAAACACTTATACATATATACATAATAAAGTATAAAAAAGATTTTTTGCTTCGCGTGTCGAATGTCGCGTCGCCAAATGTGTGTAATAAGCATAATTTGTATGAATATGGCGACAGTAACAAAAAAAAAGGAACAACAACAACAAGAAGAAGAGGAATAGTAACGCGTTCGCTCATATACAATATGTTGACTGCCTAACTGACTGACTGACTGAATGCCATCGTCATTGCTATGCTGCGACTGCTACTGCTGCTGCTATTCTTGATAAATTGTTTAGCATACATCAAGGCTTTTGGAGTTAGTCTGCTGTTGCTGTTCACAAGTCATGCAAAAAGTTTTTTCAAACTGACAACACCAACAAAAAAAAAAAAAAAAACAAATTTACAAAGCTTATTAACAATTTGTATGTTAAATTTTTCTTTTCATTTTTCGTTTGTCAATTTTGATTTTTACGCATTCAAAAATGTTTTTCTATAGCATCAAGGTATTCCCCATACACGTATACCTAAATTTTTTTTTACCAATTTTTTTTTTTTTTTTTTCTTTTTTCATTTTATTTTTTCCCTTTCAAAAATTTTTTTCTAGAGCCTCAAGGTATCCCCCAAAACCCAAAACCTAAATTTTATGTATCAATGTAGGTAGATATGCACTTAAGCTGTTTAGAATTTATGATTGATTGAACTTAAGCTGTACATATGTTTGCTCAAATTGAAATCGTTGATACCAATAAGAAGAGCAATAGAAAATTTTCAAAAAATTTAACATAATTTAGGCTTAGCTTAAATTTAACAAATAATTGAAAATTTAAATTAAATTTTGTTGAAATTTTTGTATTGCCAATAAAAATTTATTAATGCATACTTCAAGGCTAAAATTTTACACAATATAGAACGACTGTACTTGATCGAAGAACATTTGAAGTCTAGCACCAATGTTGCTATCGATGATTGTATCATGCACAATGGGCACATATTGAGAACAACCGTTTATGTACCAAATATGCGAAGGGTATATTAAGTTTGTGCGAATGTTTGCAACAGACAAAAGAAGGCTAGATAGACCCTATTTATTTATATATATAAAATAGTAAATATGTTTCTTTGTCCCCTTTGGACTCTGAAAACATCAAACCGATGTGTCCCAAACTGGTCTCATTTAGAGACATCTGGTCCATTCATGAAGTCGATTTTCGACTTTATCCATACAAATTTTTATTTTGCTTTTCTGTCTCTTTTATACCAGCGCCAACAGAGACAAAAAAATTCTGGTATTTTTAGCGATTACTCATAGGGCCATCTTTTTTTTTTTTGCCATAAAAAAATCACCGAGAAGAGCTGCAATAGCAAAAAAAAACAAGAAAGAACGCTGAAGTCGAGTAGAAAATACCTTACACCAATATATATGTCCTTAGTTAGGTTCTGTTGACTACCATACCTCATTGATTAGTTTTCTAGAAAACTTAAAAAATCAGGTATATCTTTGATGGGGTTTCCTAAATTTTGTTGGGCCTCCCATTGTTGGTCTATTTCATTGGGACTATCATAGACATAATTTATACTTAATTTAAAATAAAAACCAAATTTTGGGGTAATTTGTATGGGGGTTCTCCTTAAATGGGTCTGGAAATGTGTCATGAGATCAAGTTCAATTTTGTGATTTCGTTTTCGAATGTTGAAAATTTCTTTTTGTTTTTTGTCACTTTTGATGATGAATTTCGTTCAATTTGAATCCTTAACAATTTTTCGTAAATTTGTATTTTTAATTCAAGTTTTACGTTATATCACAAACAGAGTTGATTTTTTTTAGTTTTGGGAGTTCCAATGATGGCAACACCGAGCGACGATTTTTTTATAAAATTCAGAAGTTTCGGCGAAAATTACTGGGCTTGATCTCCAGCTAATAAAAAAGGTTCCCCTATCGTAATGGTTGTCACTACATCAGGCTATGAAGTTAACATAGAATCATTCCAAGAGTACGCTTATGAAAATGCTCGATACTTTTTAAAGTTGTATCCGTGGTATTATATGCCACCAACGATATACAAATTCTTAATTAACTGTACTGAAATTATTTCCAACGCTTTATTACCAATTTGTCAACTCTCAGAAGAAGCTCAAGAAGCTTGGAACAAAGATTTCAAAAAGTATAGAGAGTGTAACTTGAGAAAATGGATAGAATAAAGAGCACTTTTTTTTCAAACTTACTTTTTTTTCATCCAATATTTTTCTGAAAGGAATTTGTCTGACAAAAAATATCACACATTTCCAAAAGAAGCTTGGCTTCCTTTTAAAAGCTTCAGAAATAAATGAAAACGAAAAGTGAAGAAAGCGAAAATGATATCTAGTCTGATTACATTTTATTTAACATTTTTTTTTTTTATGATCTTTGTTTTTTACAAACTTTGAATTATACAAAATATGACCCTTATTTTATTTTAAAGAAAAAAGATTTTCAAGCATTTTTAGCATGTTGTTTCTATGGCAGATTTATTATACAGCCCACCGATTCTTATTATTCTTCTCCTCCATGTCTCCATGGATATATAATAGATTAGGGAAAATTTCAGCGTTAAAACTTAAAGAATTCCTATTTTTGTTGTGAAAAAACCAAGTATTAGGAAAAATGAATGAAATAAAATAATTTAAAAAAACAAAAACTCTACGAAATATCCAAAAGGTTATTATTTGTACTTTTATGGATCAAATACAAAATTATAATATGTTACAATTTTTTGGAGTTTAGAAATAATCTTCACTTTTGGGGTCTCTCACCCCAGTGTGCGCCGAGTATCCGTTACTAAACTATATATAGTAAATTATTGTCTGTCATACTGTGTTCTGTATGAATACAATTATCTCGGAGACTATAAGTGATAGAGCTACCATATTTAAATCCGTTTGCAACTTAGAGCATTTGTTGCAAACGGATTTTTCTAACCCAATTAAGGTGGTACCCCACACAAATCATCTACAAAATTTTGGCCTTTGCATAAAACTTTTTGTTTCTTGTTCTAGAAAATATAAATTTAGTATATAAATTATGTCTATAATGTCCCAACGAAATATCTCAAATATCTAAAGGACGAAAAAAAAATTGGTATAGGCCCCAATCAAAATGTCCCAATTTTTAAAGTTTTTATATGAATACCCAATAAAATATGGTAACCAACTATAATAAAACTTAATTAAAGGTACATAAAGATGGTGTACAAGGTATTTTGCAGTCGAGTATGATCGACTTAAGCGTTTTTTCTGATTTTAATTTTGTCTGTTTAATAGAAACAAATGTTTCTTGATATAAGAACGAATGTGTTTAATATGAGAATGAATGTTCTCATGCTAACGATTATTGTATTCCTTTGCCATTTTTAAATATATTGTATACATCAAGTTCATGCAAAAAATTCATTAGGTGGTTGCTTGCAATAAGAAAGATTCAGCATGATGAAAACTTTGCTCATCAAGTCTTCGTATATATTTAAATGTATACTGATAAATGTTCTTTACGTAAACTAGAAATAATACGTTTTTTATCAAGTCCAATAGTTCTTGATACAAGTACAATTTGTTCTTGATTTAAGTATAACTCATGGTGGATATAAGTTCAACTTGTTCTTGATACAATCACAGTTTCTTTTTCAAATCGAGATAAATAAATTGTTTGTGATGAGTAAATAAACTTTGCAAATGCTACATTTTCTCTATTTAAAAATTGATTTGATCTTATAAAAACACTGTGGCGACTCAATTATGTTTTGGGTGTGTATAAATAAAAATGGAGTTGAACCCTTGGTATTGATCGATGGAATAATGCATTATGTGCAATATCGAAGCATTCTGCAACAGAATTTAGAGAGTCATCGAAAAAATGGGTCTTTTTGCTAAAAACTGCATTTTTCTGCAAGACAATGATCCGAAGCACACGTCCAGACGTAATCTTCAGACATAAAAATCTATGGAGAAATATGCGATCCCGCTGTGAGCTTTGAGAGAGGATCAAAGACGTCTGGTACACGATTCCTCCTGAAATGATGCGACGCTACGCCCAAAGTATGCCAAATCGAACTTAAAAATCAAAAACTTAAAAAATCAAAAGCGCTGTGGACCCATTATTAAAAATTTTCAATAAAAATATTTGTTTAAAAATAACCACAGTGCAAAACTGTAACATTTGACTTTTCTTACTCTATCCCATTTTATTTCTCTTCGGAGCTTATCAAATGACTTCTAAATGTTTCGAAAAGAGAGAGCCAAATATTGCACTAACAAAATATGACTAAGATCTAAAGCATGTATTAAGTAGAAATGAAAATAAAGAAA
>JAEIFJ010002920.1:0-34619 GCA_018903435.1 Leucophenga varia
TTTTAAAAAAACTATCAGTATGAAAATATTTGTTATAATTATTCATTATTATAAATATTATTTTTATTGGGTAAATCAGGACTGCAAATCATTAAACAATTGACAATAATTTAATTCAGTGGTTCATGATGCCTTTGAACCGCTGGTTTGGTTTAAGAACCTGTTTTTAATCAGTGTCGAACCACGATTCGGTTTTAAATGGTTCATGTAAACCGTAAATTATTTAAGCTCTACTTCAAATTAAAAAAGTTTTGCCTACCGATCCTAATATTTCATCTAGATTGATTGATATTTCTTTAATGTTTACACGGCGAGTTTAGAGCAAAAACTTAATTTTTAATTTATTTGCTTAGAGGAACTGTTTATCGGACTGAGGACCATTTTAATTTTATTGACCACAGCTATTTATTGGTGTTAATATTATCAAGTCTAGAAGGACTTCTATTAACATTTTCAACATAAACAAAAGCAACATACACACTGTACATATTAAAATGATAAATTACTTAAAATAAATTTTTTCAAAAAAAATAGTTCGGAGCAGACCATTTTTTTAAGAAGAGCTGGTTCGGTTCTTGGTTCGGAATTTCGAAAATGCTATGGTTCGGTTCAAAACCGAATTTCAGATTAATATATTTACAAAGAAAGATTATATACTGTTTGTACTATTTAAATTTTTACACATCTTGTTTATCGTCTTCTTTTTATACTCTTTTACACAAAAAGGCCACAAAGAAAGCGGTTATTCCGATTATTCTCTGTTGTATAAATGAAATTATCTCAAAAACTATCAGGGTGTCACGTAAAATAACTTTTGGTTGGCTTAAAATTTTTTTTTTAAATTCAGTGATATTATGAATATAATTCGCAATTGAGTTGGAACTTTATTTAAGTAATGATTTTTTTTTATATTATATTAATAAATTTGTATATTATTTTTTATAAATGTAGTTTAAACAAATTGTGAATTATATTCATAATTTCATTGAATTTAAGAAGAGATTTGAAAGTTATTAAAAGAGATTTTGTCTGACACTCCTATTATTTCAACCAAACTTGAAATTTAGATGCTCTTAATAGACCCATTTTGTAAAGCCACTTCAAGCGGTAGCCACAACACAAATTTACTGAAATGAGTATAGCTAAGTATAGATTATAAAATACTTCATTTTAGCTTTTGTTAGGTTTTTTAATCTTATTCATCCAACAAAACTCTAAACGAAAAAAATTCTTATGCCGTTGGCTAAATTAACAAATTTTGCTTTGTTGCAAAAATAAATAATAATAATATTCTGTTTACTATTAACCGAGCTAGAAATGTACAAATTAATAATCAAATCCCAATTTAAGAGCGAAAATTAACAATAAAAAAATTTTAAATAAACATTTTACCCAAAAGCTTAAAAATAAATTTATATGCAAATAAAAAAATTTTAATAAACAAAATAAAATGTGAAATTGAACGTGACAAAATTTTAACAAAATAATAAATCAACTAAAACAAAATAAATCAAATGCATAAAATTTTTTAAGTATTAAAAAGAGCGAAAAAAATTTATTGTTTTAAAATTAAATAAAAAAAAAAAAATAAAAAGTGCGATTTGAAAAAAAATTAAAAAGTTTCAAAACATTTTTATTAACAAAAAATCAGGAAAATAAAATTGATTAAATAAGAAGAAGAAAAAAAATACTAAAATATAATCCAACATATATGAAAAATGCTATGTGGCGCTAAATAAAATATTTCTAATTGTGTATCTGTGTATTTCAGTGTCTAAACTTGTACATTTTTATGTGGGTGTAAACATGCAATTTAATTTATAAAAAAAAAAATATAAATTGTAAAAAATAAAAATAATATAAAAGTCTGAAACAGACGAGAAAAAAGTTAACAAAGCGTTAAGAATTTCAAAATGGTTTCAGTGCAGTGCAAAGCGTTTTGATTTTGATTGTTCGCCAGCAAAACATGTGAGTGCGTTAAAGTGAAAAAAAAAAAAAAAAAAAAAAAGAAAAAGAAAAACCGGATACGTGTCGTCTCTGTGTATGTTAGCGTGAAAAAGGATGTTTTTACTATTGACCGTCGAAGGAAAAATGTCAACGGCAGCTATAACAACAAAAACAAAAGCAATAATAACAAATCGAATTGAATCGTAACGAAACGAAACGAACGAAACGACATCAAAATCAACATTGTCAACAACAAGCAAAATCTGAGGATTATTGTTAGCAATAATAACAAAACAACAACAACAACAAAAACAACAACAAGCTGAAGAGCAGTAATATCAACTAGGATAAAGAAAAAACAATATCAACAACAATAAAATAAGGTAAATCAGGCTGAAAGAACAACAGTAAATGCGCTTAACTTGTCAATTTAGCAAAAGAAAAATGTGCAGACGTGTGTGTGTATGTGTGTGCGTGTGGCATAAAGTTAGAACAAAATATTTTATATGTAAAATGTTTATATTGGCATTGATTTCTGCTGCATGCAGCAGCTAAAAATTTTCTAAAATAGACCTTATACATATATTTTTAAGTATTTATATACAATATATTGATTCACAGTCTATAAAAAGGGATTAATGAAGTGTCTTGCATACTTTTAGGATGTTTGAAATTTTGTTCAAAATAAAAAAATAATAAAAAGGAATAAAAATAAATAAGTGGAAAATTAAATTTGTTCACTGCTAAATAAAAGTATAGCTTTAAGAATTTTTTTTAATAGGGCAAACAAAATTTTAATTAAACAAAAAAAGAGACAGAGTACAGTTGAGTGTTTATTTTTTAGTTCTTAATTTGTGTTGTTGTCAAGCACGAAAATAATTAAAATAAAATTTTATAAGAAATTCCAAACATATTTGAACACAATTTTGTGTAATTTGGAATCAAAGTTGTAAAAGCTGAAGATTGTATGAATGCCTAAACTTTAAACATTAACGTGGGGTGAAGAGAAACCGTTGTTTTTCGTAGTAGTTTTTCACAATATTAACAAAATAAATTGTTATTGTAATTCGCAGATAGTTTAAAAAGTAAATAAATTTATTTATTTTTTAAAGTATTTTAGCTCAACACGAATTTCGGAAACCAATTTCAGACTCGTTAGGTTCTTAAGACTAATATTAAAGGTATCCAATAAATACTTGTCTTTAAAATAATAGTTATAATTTCATATTCGTGCTCAGCATACTACACAATATTTTTTATATAAACTGTTTAACAGAACTGTGAATTGTAATAATTATTTAATTAGTTTTTACTGTAAAAAACTCTTTTAGGAAAAAAACGTTCCTCTACACCCCACGTTTATGTTACGAATGGAAATTATAGTTTAAAGTTCAAGCTTTCATATAAGCAATACAGAATTCTAGCAACTATTACTACAAACATTTTTTTTTCCTTTAATAGTTGTATTAGATTAGAAATTTAAAATAGTAATTAAAAAGAAGTATAGAACATAGTGTAGTCATAAATAAATATACATATACGAGGTGTGTTCAAACACTATCGCGAATTTTGAATTTTCGCGGATTACGTATATTCGAATTTCGATTTTTTGTGGCGTTATGTAGGTACTCATGTCTCTCACTTATGCCGACAAGCTCGGCCATTTTGAATGTTCACTTAATTGTTGACAGCTGCTTTGCTTGCACGTGTTTTGGACTAAATGGAATAAATGGAATAAAAATGTTGAAAAGGCTTATGGGGACCAACAACATTTGATTGGTATAAATTGTTGAAAGAAGGTTGCGAACGTGTTGAAGACGAAGAGCGCCCTGGTCGACCATCGACCTCAACGGACGACGCTCACATCCAAAAAGTAAAAGAATTATTGCTTGCACATCGTCGATTAACTATAAGAGACATTGCTGATGAAATTGGCGTATCGAAAGGATCAATTAATACCATTTTGAAAGACGTTTTGTGCCTCAAACGTGTCAAGTCTCGAATGGAACCAAAAAAGCTGATTTCTTTTTAAAAAACTGTACTGATTTTTCGTGACTTTTTTGCCAAAAATCCAACCAATATCGTTCCGCAACCACCGTATTTGCTTGATTTGGCACCGTGTGACTTCTGGCTATTCCCAAAACTCAAGAGACCACTCCGGGGATCGCGTTTCGAGTCGATTGAGGAGATAAAAGCTAAATCGAAGAAGGCGCTGATGGCTATACCGGAAAGGGACTATTTTGGTGTTTCGAGGATTGGAAAAAACGTTGGCATAGGTGTATTTTATCGGGAGGGGATTACTTTAAAGGGGACAAAATAGATATTCATAAATAAATAATTAATTAAAAAAAAAAACACACAAAATATGCGATACTTTTTGAACACACCTCGTACATAAGTGTAGGTATACATGTTTGAAATTAGGAGTAAGAGTTTAGTTTTTTTTTTCCTTCGATCATATGGTCCACCACATTTCCGACTGTAACCGGTTTACCTAGATAGATTTCTAAAGTTTTCCTATCTGACCTTGGGCACTCGAACCATACGTGCTCGGCGTCTTCCGTTATATTCGTCTTACACAAAGTTCGTGTTATCTATATAAAAAGCTCCTGAAGCAACCATTTCTACTTATTAGTTGCGTTAGATAAAAGTTTACCGTCCCCCGATTTCTTTTGAATTACTTCTCGATATTGTTTATCAACTTATGCGTCCATCTTCCTTTGGTGGTTGCATCCCAGCGTGTTTGCCATCTCTCAAGGCTGCGTTTCCTCGCTTGCTGTGATAGAACCTTACGGTGGGTTCCAGTTTGGGACCGTTGCTCAGCGTACACCTCTGCTTGTTCTTTCACCAGCTCATCGATCCGAATAGTGCCCGATATAATCAATGCGGCTTAATCCGAAATCGTTCGGAAGCCACAAGAGACCCCCAGCGCGCCTAGACAATACGTTTATTCCCTCTATCCCCTGGCGGTAGCTCCTAACGTGGAATGCTTTCGCCAAGATTGGTGCTGCATAAAGAATGACTGATTTTGTCACGCTCATCAGTAGTTGTCATCGCTGCTGCTGCGGGCCTCTTAGGTTAGGCATCATTCTTGCGAGGGCTCTGCAAACGCCTGCAGCCTTCATATTGCAAATGCTCACGCTAGCTTAGACGCGTATCATTTCTGATGCCAAGCTGTAGTATCGATCTGTTTGGCTCTACAACTGTATAGTTAGTGCCTAATTCGACATTAAAAAAAGCGATATAACAATAAGAAAAATTATACAAAAAAAATAAATTTAATAAATTAATAAATAAAATAAATAAATAAATAAATAAATAAAATAAATAAATAAAATAAAATAAAGAAATATATAAAATAAATAAAAAATAAATAAATAAATAAAAAATAAACAAAAAAACAAATAAATAAAAAAAAAAAAAAAAAATAAAATAACTAATAAAAAAATAAATACAAAAAAATTATATTAAATCAATTTAATTTAAATAATTTTACCATAACAAAATTGTTTGCAGAGTTTTTGTACGGAAAGTGTAGTATACATATACTATACATAAAAGTGTACAAAGAGCACAGTAGTCATAGACATATTTTGTTAACAAAAAAAGACAATTCATACATTTTTGCACACCCCGAAAAACTCACGGGGATTCACGGAAATAAAATTCTTGTAAATCTTTTCTGCTTCCTCAGCTCAGCTGAGCTTGAAACTTAAGATGGACCTAATGCGGTCAAAGATTTTGATTCAAACCCAGTCGAGTTTTGAGATAAAATTTTTAAATAATTTAATTGAAATATTTGCCAACAAAATTATATGAAATCATTGGAACTTTATTAAGCTCAAGTTTCTTTTTCAGACGTACACAAATTTTTATAAAACACAATCGGTTAAGTTAGTCGAAAATATCATTTAATATTTTTAACATTTACATTCACATACATATGTTAGGGGTCAGTCCTAGGACCACTTCTGTAGAATACGATGTACGATGACATTCTCAAATTCGCGCTGCCAAACGAAACACGTATCGCTGGATTCGCCGATGATGTAGCCCTGATCACAGTTGCTAAACAGCTGAACGATGCTGAAAATGCATGCAATAGGAGCATAAAAATGGTGTACGACTTGCTTCTCTCCGTAGGGCTTCAATTAGCGGAGGCGAAAACGGATCAGCAGCAGAAAAGCAGTCGAAATAGCTATAAGTTAAATATAGGAAGTAACTGCCAGTAAGTGTTTAACTGGACATTGAAATAATGACCCTTTGTATTTGTATATCAAAATACGATGCGTTACGGAAATCTTTATAAACAACTTTTTTTGTTACTTAGCATGTGAAGACCACACTTTCTATGAATAATTTCCAAAATATGAAATTTTGATCGAAATGAAATGATTATTTTGTGACTTGAAACAGCATTATGGATCATACAAGCTGTATATAAGCTGAGTGTAGAACATCTCGACTGGAGCGATATTTCTATTTTTAATAAGTCTTCATTGCATTGATGCATTATGTTTCATTTCCAATACGTTTCGTTGCATTTCATATGACAAAAACTGCTATCGGTTGCCAATTTATCGGTCTAACCAAATCGAAAATTGTTGTTGCTTTAAAAAAATTTACTTACTAAATTTAGGCAGGAGTAGTAAATAATTTTTTTTAACATGAACTCTGAATCAATGATATAAAAAAAAAAATTATAAAATCTATTTTTAGATAAGCGAGAGTAGTTCAGACACGCAAATTTTTTGAATGAAATGTTTGTCAAAAAGTTTGATGAAATCATTTAGTTTTCGTTAAAGTCACTTTTGTTGTTTTTTACACAAAAATTTCCGATTTGATTGTTGAAATCACAAATTTTTGAAACTGCTGAAGCAGGGCTGAAAAATAAATTTTTTTAAGAAAAATAACTGAAAATGAGGAAATATTTTGTTTGGTGGCTAAATAATAAACTTTGAATTCAATGTAAATAAAATACAGCTCAAGTCTATTCAATCGTTTATGGGTTAGGTTGAAATGTTAAATTTAGATTTATTTTTAATTTTACTACCGAAAATCGAGAGTATGAATAACTAAATTTAAAATGGTATGCAGAGTTTAGTCAAAATTTGTTCATATTCGAAACATCGATGGCTTGAGTTAATGATTTTTTTTTTTTGGGTAAAACTGAGAATCACCAATTAATTCATAAACTCTAAGAATATGTGTCGATACACTGAAAAAAACTTAACTGCTCAACTACTAACTTCTAATTAAAAACAAAAAAAACTAGCCGAAATAACCACCCGCGCTCGGGTGCCACAAATATTTTTTTTCAAATATATCTTTGTGCCACCAACCAATTTTTTCCAACGACCACTTTTCCAATTAATCGTTCTTTTTGCTCTCCCTAATTCTGTATACAATATTTTTGTACCTGTCAAACTGAGTGTAAAACAGGTATATTCATGTTGTCGGAAAGTTCGTAACGCATTAAAGGAAGCATCGGAGACCCCATAAAGTATATATATTCTTGATCAGCTCGACGAGACGAATCGATTTAGCCATGTCCGTCTGTCTGTCCGTCAGTCCGTCTCTCCGTCTGTCCGTCTGTCTGTGTGTTGCTGCGCGGTTTATTCGCTCAGTTTTGAAGATATTAAGCTGAAATTTTAAACTTAAGCTTTTCTATGTCCTGTGTACTTTCTATGTTAAAATCAATGTGCCACGGCCACTTTTAGGTATAGCTCCCATACAAAACTACAACATTTTGTCAAGTTCTTATAAGAAAACAAGAAAAAACGTTAACTTCGGAAGCACCGAAGCTCAAATACCCGCCACACGAAATTTTAATAATTGTTGAAAAGATATAAAAAAATGGAAGGTGAGTTTGTATGAAGTCTATATGTTATAGTGGCCCGATCCTTGTCATATCGGTTGCATGTTCATCGGATAACAGTAGAAGTGATTATACCCAGGTTAGTGTAAATATATTCAAAAATAAGAACTATTTTCATACAAAACCTGAAAAATGAGAGCTAGGTTTGTATCGTAGCAATATGAAAAAATGGGCGTGGCACCTTCCTTTTGATATTGGATGCCATTAGAAGTGTTTTTACCCAATTTGTAGTAAATCATTCATAAAAACTGACTATTTTCATACAAAAATATCGAAAAATAGGGGTAAGTTTGTATGGGAGCTATATCTAAAAATGTGCGTGGCACCTTTCTTCTGATATTCAGAAGTGTTTTTAATTAATTTGCAGTAAATACATTCATAAATAATAACTATTTTCATAAAAAAACATCGAAAAAAATGTTAAGTTTGTATGGGGGCTATATCTAAAAATGGGCGTGGCACCTTTCTTTTTAATATTTGACGGATGGATATAGGATTAGAAGTATTTTTACCCAATTTGTAGTAAATACATTCATAAATAAGAACTTTTTCATAGAAAAAATCGAAAAAATGGTAAGTTTGTATGGGAGCTATATCTTCAAATGGGCGTGGCACCTTGGTTCTGACATACAAACTGCCTAGGAGCACAATATCTTTAAAACTTTCCGAGAAAAACGCATTTGCAACAGACGGACAGACATAGGGACAGACGGACATGGTTAAATCGATTCGTCTCGTCGAGCTGATCAAGAATATAAATACTTTATGGGGTCTACGATGCTTCCTTTAATGCGTTACAAACTTTCTGGTAAACTGATAATACCCTTCACACTATGTGTGGCGGGTAAAAAATGTATTTATAAAGCGAATGGCTTCAAATATGGCACAAATGCTTCTTATATCAAGCTAAATCTTCAGTTTAAAATTGGTTCAGATCGGGCCTTGAATTTATAAATTTTTAAGAATATTTTTTAATTTGTTTAGTATTTTAAGATAAAATTTAATACAAATGCTGCACACGAAGATCTATCCACGTTAAATGATTTGTGACAGGTTTATAAGCTTCGATGCAACCGAAGTTAGCTTTTTTTCTTGTTTGTATTTGAAAAATTTTCAAATTGAATCAAAATTCAATTGGGAATACAAATTTGCTCATTTTCTAATATTTTCGTGTTAAGGAATTATGGGAATATGTATTTTGAAATCGTGGAATTTTGAACTGGTATTTGTTCCATGTCTGTTATTATTTCTGAAATTTTTTGGAACGCAAACATTTTTTGAAATTTCTCAATTTTTTGAGCAATTTTAATACATTTTTTCCATAAAACCCTTCTACAAAGCATAAGAAAAAAAATTTTGATTAAAATCCATGATGACCAAGCAAAAACTGATTAATTTTATATATATTTAAAATCGAAATTTTCCATATATCACATAATATTGTAATACCCATCGAAGTATCTTGTTAAACAATTAGAATTTTAGCAATGTAGTCAATAAATTCATAAAACTCATAAATCTTCTTGAACACGTAAAATAAATACGATATTTTTTTGGTTTTTTTTTTTTGCCACGCACTGTCAAAATTTCACAAAATTCCATTTTATTGGCAAAAGTCACAGCTGCAAAAAAAAAAAACCACAATGAACGCAAAAACAACAAATAAAGTATTTATACAATTCAATGAAGACAAATGAGTTTTGCAGCAGCACATTGACTTATTTTGTATAAACAATTCCGAGAAAAAAAGTGCTCGAAATATGAAAGTAATAAGAAGCGATTACAAAGGCGCACATAAATCTAAAACCAATATAATCATAATCACAGTAATATATATTTTAGACCATGAAATTGCAGGGAGATTGAGAGAGAGAGTTGAAAAAAATACGAAAAAAAACAGAGACACAGGTGTCTGCTAGCGCTGCAGGCAAATAAATTACCAGGCTTGGCGGAGAAAAAAAAAAAACCGCAGCATATAATAAAGAATTTTTCATCGTCTAAAAAAGCGTATAGAAAACACATAATTCAAGGCGCTAAAGACATTTCGATGGCTGTTAGGGATGATGCTGATAATAATAATGACGATGATGATGACAATAAACAGGACAAAGATAAAGTATGAGTACGACGCGGTTATTGGACGTCATAAAAGTTTATTCATATTACAAGAACGAAGAATAGAATACATATTTTCTCGATAGGCGTTCTTTTCTTTTATATAAATTCTTTTTTTTTTATTTTTGCGCAGAAAATCAAATTAATCATTTTTCCAGCGATTTTCCTTCTCTATATTCTATATTTTTTTGTATTTATTTTAGTATATATGATTTTTTCTCTTTTACTTTCGCGTGACATCTATCGATTTATTTAAGAAATCCTTTTGTATTGTTGCTAACCATATTCTTAGAAGCAATTGTTTTCCCCTTACAAAGTATTATTCTGTTGCTATTTTAAGCGTGCGTAACTGTTTTTTCATTTTTTTTCACTTGAATTGACTTTTGCATAAATTACAGCGTATAAACTTCAATGCATTGCATACTTTTAGGCAGTTTAAATCAAATATAGTCAAATATAGCATTAAAATTATTTTTTAGTCTCTTTTTGTATTCTTACATTTTTGTTTTGCATATTTAAAAGCATAACACAAGTAATTAGTAACGCTTCGACGTTTTTGTCGTCCTTGTTGTATTGTCTTTAACCTCATTTTTTAAAGATACGCTTCCGTGAGCATTGCATACTTTTTGGCACTGTTGCGTAATTAAAGCAGCTCTACTATTTTGTTACACTTTCGACTGTTGTAGCATTTTTTTTTTTTATTTTTTATATTTTCCATTTGCGCTTGTGTGGGTGTGGAAAAAAATAAACATAAATAAAAAGCAAAACGAAAAAGGTTAAGGACAATTTTTATCGTTAAAAGTTGGAAAAAAAGTATGTCAAAAGCATACAATGCACAACTTTTAAATAAAGTGAAAAAAAAAAAAAAAAATAATTTTCATCAAAAATCTTTTGAAGTATTTTCTAGTTATTTAATAAAAATGCTCTGAATTATTTTCAATTAAAATAGCCATCAAGTAAATAGTTGAGAAATGAATGAAGGACATGACGAAGTTTTTATCTGACAGCAGTCACGGTCTTGTTTTACATTAGTGATACTCGACCTTTAGACTGAGTACGATTTTCGCTTTCAGCATAAAAATGTTGATATAATTTTTAAAATATTGTTTTATCACGACTCTTAGCATTTTATTTCGAATTCGCCAAGAAATTTCATAACTTAAAAATTAATTTTATTCTCTTAATCCCTCACAGATAGACTTTAATAAATTCAATTTGTCGGCATTTTAGTCTTAAGTTAGTCACCTTATCTGACAACTATAAATATTATGGATAAGATATGGTATGGATTAAGCCTTAGTATGATGATCCCAAGAATACCTCAAAATTTCATTAGTAAACTCTTTTTCAATCCCCTAACTGTGGTGGTGGGCGTGGCTCCCATAGAATTGATTAAAAATTTATTAAATATTTCCGAAGCAACTAAACCGATTTTAATGAAATTTTGTAGAAGAGCATTTCTTGGTTCAATTTAAAAGATATGATATATGTTGTTTTAGAAAAATGGGCAGTGGGCGTGGTCTCCATAGAATCGATTCAGAAATTCATCGAAATTTTACAAGCATATGAAAATCGTTAAACATGTTACTAGAACCGGCAAAATTAATTTGAACATGTTACTAGGACCGGCAATGGGAAGTGGGCGTGGCACCGTAAAAGCGATACAACAAATTAAATCCGATTTTTTGCAAAAAATTGAACAAGAGAAATGAAATTCGGTTACAAGTTACTACACAAAAAAAGTATAATTCATTGGAAAAATGGGCAGTGGGCATGGCACCATATAAAAAAATATACAGGGTCCGCCATCTAACATTTTTTTTTTTGAACTAGTGGTTATTTCGAGTGTGGCAACACTGATGTCACATCTGATTGTACAGAAAGTTAGTTTTATCCTTCCGCTGAACGAAAATGGTTGTGTATACGATTGAGGAACGCGTTACGATCGATCTTGTGCGCACTGTTTTCGGAGACCGAATTATCAGCCGAAGTTCTGATGTCGTTTGGCCGTCTCGGAGCTGTGATTTGACACCGTTGGATTATTATTTGTGGGGCGCCGTCAAAGACAAGTGTTATGTGGACAAGCCAGCGACAATTCAAGCTTTGAAGGACAACATTCGCGTCGCCATTGCCGAAATACGGCCGCAAACAATCGGAAATGTCCTCAAAAATTGGGTCAACCGAATGGCGTACTGCAAGGCCAGCCGAGGCAGCCATTTGAACGAACTTATATTCCATAAGTAACCGGAAGGATTGTACTTTAATATGAAAAAATAAATTTGATGATCGGATGAACCGTTTTGTTTTTATTGCATTTAAAAAAAAAAAAGTTACGTGGCGGACCCTGTATATAGATGCATCTGATTTTTTTAAATTAATTAAACTAGACAAATGAAAATTGATATATGCGCATGACCCGAGCAGGGCCGGGTAGTTCAGTTAGTATATATATAAAAAGAATGTGTGATTGTGTGAAAGTTTAAGCTTTATAGAAGCCCAGATCTTTGAAATGATCTGAAATTTTCACAGAGTGTAACTGAGACCCTGAAATAGATAAAATGCTTTTCTATGTTTGACCACGCCCACCCATACGGCCACTTTTTTTTTTTACAAAATCTAATATCTTTGATACATTTAATACAAATGAAAGAGCAAAATTTTTTGACGATTTTTTTTTTTTTTTTTTGAAATATTGATCCTGAGACTCAATGAGGCACCCAAATTCTATTTTTTACCTATTCTTTTTTGATGATTTGTTTTACTATGTAGTTAGGGTAGGACTGTGTGATTAATCGATTATTCAGTGAACAATCAATTATTTTGTATAATCAATTAGTTGCTTCTTCAATAATTCATTAATCAACTGATTACTTAATCAATAATCAAGTAGTTGATTGAGGATAGAGGAAAGTCTCAGCATTGGTAAGCAAGCGTGATAAGAAAGCTTTTTTCAGGTGAGGAACAAATTAAAAGATCCTAACTTTCCAACTTTTTTTAAATTTTTCAAAGATTATGAAATATAATAAAATCCTAAAAATATATCAACAAATATTTTTTGATAATCATGATTAATCACACAGCCCTAGTTATGCCTAATTAAGAGATTTTGAAAAATATTATATAACAATACTAAAAAAAAAAACAAAAAAAAACCAGTGCCTCTGAAGAAAACTTCACTTTCAAAACGTTCTCAAAACAGTTTTTTTTTAGTTTTTTAATCACATTTTTCTCAAAACCTCGACATGATGGAACGTTGTTTTTTTTTTTTATTATTCCTAATTTTTATTACTCAGACAATTGCTTTACTTTAACTGGTCGCACATTTAACGAATCGGCAACCTCATCCAACATTTGCAATTGACAATCGCTAAACTCCAGACCGCCTAATTCATCAATGTGCTGCATATGGCGCATTTCTTTGTCGCCCGGCACCAGCACTGGTTCCTCTGTACAAAGCGGTTCGGTTGCATGCAGCTCACTAATGAAATGCTTTAAACGTTCTTCAAATATCGATTCGTCACTTTTAAAAAAATTCGGTTCGATTGCAATGAAAACTTGACCCAAACCAGCTGGTTCCGATTTTTCATTTGTTGCCTCATTTTCACGTTGTATTTGTGTACTATAAAGTGCACCCGGTATGACACCGCTAAGTATATCGACCATAGCTGCCAGACCGTAAGCTTTATGCTCTGGCTCAAATGGTCGCATACGCTGCGAAAGTAGCGTTTCTCGCGTACACGTCGTTGGGCAACCATCACGTCCCAGTGCCCATTCTTCCGACGGCAAAATTGATTGCCCATGGTAATAATCCATTTGAACACGTTGTATGGGAGTCATTGACATGCCCATATCAACAATCACCTGATCATTATCAACGCCTGCAACACAAGCAATTGGATTTGCACCAATTACTGCATCTATGCCACCAGCCGGTACCATTATTGGCGCTGCATTCGACATACACAGCCCAATGAGTCCTTGATTCATGGCACGACAACAATGTACCAAGAAGCCATACCAATAAAATTCGAATCACGTGCCGCTACCCAACCTAAACCAACATTTTTGCCTTTGCAATGGCTATATCCATGCAAAAGTTAGCCACAACTGGTCCAGGTGCATTGTGTCCGCAGACTAGACCCAAAGCGCAAGTTTCACGCAGCAGTTGTGGTTGCCCTTGCGCATTTAGAGTACCGCTCGTTAGCTCCGTTACCCATGTTGGTAGTCGATGTATGCCCATGCAACGATGTCCAAAATAATCTGCTGCCAGCAATGTATCAGCCATTTCGTTGGCTGCTTCCTTAGGCACGCTAAGCGCTGTAAATACTTCGGCTATGAAACGTTGTGCCTCAAGCACCTCAACTAGTTTGGGACCATCTGCCAAATGTTGTGCCGCTATTGCTGCCGCGGAACAAGTGCTGCGCCCTCCATATATATTTAAAAAATTTTGCATTGTCTCTAGTAGATTCGATGAGATTGTTGCCGCCTTGGAATCTGAAACTGCACAGGGTGTTTCAGCTATTTCCGGTTCATTAGCATCTTCGATTGTTGTTGGTGCTGTACTTTCGTAAACCATTTCAACTTTTGGCATTGAA
The DNA here is from genome assembly GCA_018903435.1 of Leucophenga varia. Classification (NCBI taxonomy): domain Eukaryota; kingdom Metazoa; phylum Arthropoda; class Insecta; order Diptera; family Drosophilidae; genus Leucophenga; species Leucophenga varia. The sequence continues at coordinate 14,536 of JAEIFJ010002920.1, forward strand.
TTCGCATTCAGCTTTATGCGCAATTTTCTTAATTGTTCTAAAACTTTATTATAGAATTTCATTTCTTTTTTGTAAAAAAAAAAATAATACTACAAAAAAAGTGACAGCTACAGCTTTTCCTATAAATGTAAATAATAATTATAAAATAATTAATTTGTAAAAATTTATAAGTCATGATTTGTACTTCGTGAGTTAGTTTTCCAGATTGGTTGGCTAAAATAAATAATAATACTATTTTTCTTTACGACGTTAACATTTGTGAAAGGTGTCGGCTTTAAAATGTTCGTACTAAGCGAAATAGCAGCACATTTATAAGACAGAATCTTTTGTTCAGATTAGGCCCACCCGATAGCTAAAAGCATGCAAACGTATATATTGAGGAAAAGGCAAGTATTCAGAATAGCCCCACTGAAAATATTTAGAATAGTCCCACATCTATATTTCATTGCCAAAACCACGCACAACATATATAAATGAACTGATCCACTCCACTATATGTTATTCTGAAAGAGCACTAATGACTTAACTTGTGTACAAAAATTCACTAATAAATTTTAAAAAAATATTCCTTAAAAAAAAACACGGAATAAAAAAAATAAAAAACTACTGGCCTTGCATTGTCGAGAATGACGCGTTTCCTCTTACTTCGATTTTTGGTCCAAAAAACCCATCTTCAGTTTAAATTTCAGCTGTCTGCCATGTCAGCCATAGTCATCATCAATGCGATTAAATACAAATAAAATAAGAAACAAGGAAAAACGTTAACTTCGGTGGAACCGAAGTTGAAATACCCGTTACATGGGCGTGTCGTCTTGGTTTTGACCCTGGATGACCAAAAATTTTTACCCCCCAAGAGGGGAGTATATTCATAAATAATTATTATTTAAAAAAAAATCGAAAAAAATCGATAAGTTTGTATGGGGCTATACCTAAAAATGGGCGTGGCATGGTCCTCTCATTTTCGAACTTAACCTAGTCGTTGCCGAGAAAAGCTTAAGTTTAAAATTTCAGCAAAATATCTTTATATCTTCATCGAAAAGATCGCATAGCAACAAACAGACGGACAGACGGACAGACAGACGGACATGGCTAGATCGATTCGTCTCATCGAGCTGATCGAGAATATATATACTTTATGGGGTCTCCGATGCCTCCTTCAATGCGTTACAAACTATTTGACAAACTGAATATACCCGTTTACTATGTGTAACGGGTATAAAAAAGTTAAATTCGGTAGCACCGAAGCTCAAATACCCGCCACACGAAACTTTAATTAGTTTATGTACGATCATCAGTGACGTAGATTATATTCTGCAAAAGGGGTTGGGTGGGGACAGCTCATGTTAGGGCTCAAATAAGACGCATATCTGTAAAATTTTACTTTTAAAATGCATATAAAACAATCGTTTTCTTGGAAAAAATGTAAGGTGAGTTTGTAAGGGGTCTGTAATTCATAGTGGCCCGATGCTTGTCCTTGTAGAAGTGATTTTACCCAGATTGAAGTGAATATATCCATAAAAAAGTACTATTTTTTCATACAAAAACTCAAAATTAGTCGCTAGTCATAAATAATAACTATTTTCATACAAAAAATCGGAAAAATGGTAAGTTTGTATGACGGCTATATCTAAAAATGGGCGTGGCTCCTTGGCTCTGACATACAAGCTGTCTAGGATCAAAAAAATCTTAAGTTTCAAATTTCAGGTCAATATCACTAAAACTTTCCGAGAAAAAACGCATCGCAACAGACAGACGAACGGACAGACAGACAGGGCAAAATTGATTCGTTTCATCGAGCTGATCAAGAATGTATATACTTTATTGGGTCTCCGATGCCTCTTTTAATGCGCTACAAACTTTCCGACAAATTGATAATACCCTTCGCACTATGGTACCATAAAACAAGGTATTGCCACTGCTCGTTTCTCTGCCAGCGTTTGGTTCTTTATTTGTTTTCAGTACGAATGCGAACGTCGTATCGATAGGTCGTTTATGTTCGGCTACCGACGGTAAAACACAATTTTTTTTCATCGTGTGTAACAACAAAATTTTCTCAAAAGCAACAACAAAACTACAGGCATTTATATTTTCTGTTCTCTCTCTCATCTATCTCTTTCATTCACATGTGCAACGAACAAGTTCTTTATTTGATGAAGTAGCGATACCTTGTTTTATTGTACCATGCTTCGCACTATGTTTGACGGGTATAAAAAAACAAGTTTGTTCAGACTAGGCCAAGTGTCTCTAACTCGAGTGTTATGTTCGTATGTACAGTATAAAAAGAAAACTATACTGAAAGAAAAAATAAAGAAAATGACCAAATCTCTTTTAAATTTCACCACGTAGTAGTACAATACAAATTTTTTGGTCGTGTTTGCTATTTTAACAATCAAATATTGTCAATTGTATTTGGGTAGGGTTAATAGTCCGGTACAACCCTAGTTTAGACACCATGTAAGGGTTCATATGTAGTACATAAGATTAAAATAAAGAAATACAAATATTTTTTTGGGGCGTTATTGCACCAATAATGAAAATACAGCAACTTCATTTATCTTCATAGTTCAAAAAGATCAAAATTTAAAAAAAATTTAAAAATTTACTACAAATTTTCAAAATTATAAAAATTCGCTATAGATTACTAAATTTCAAAAATTCGCGATAAAAAACTAACGGATTTGAATACAGTTTCCTGGATACGTCCTATAAATCAATTTGCGACTTAAATACTTCGATGAGCTGAAACATTTTTTTCGTGGTCCATTAAAGAGTTTTCATGCTATCATGACAAGAGAAGCTAAAATTTTAACCATGCTACCCCTCATATTCAGCACAATTGCATTCTGCCGTTATTGTTTTGTATTTTTTTTTATAAAATAAAATCACTTTTATCTTCGTTTTCTATTCATATTTTTGTTATAATAACGCTTTCACCATTCAATCGTTTCAAAGTACCACGATTTCAGTGAGCAAATCAAAAAGTGAATGAGTCAAATAGTGCAGACTTATCAAGTGACTGGCAAATGTATTAACGAATTTGTACAGGTTCGGTGTTCAAGCGCATTTGAACGATTCGCGAAGAATGATAAAAGCACCAATCACTGATTGTTCAAATATGAACATGTGCTGCTTGTGGATTATCATATTCAAAATGTTCAAGTATGAACATCGGATTCGGTTTATCTGTTTTTACTTATTTAATACGTGATAAGAATAGACAAGATATCCCGCAGCGACAATATTTTTAAACACAACGGGAAGTCATAACATTTTACGATCGTGCGAAGTGATGCTCAGCATTTAAGTAGCAACGCGATGACTCTTGACTCCTGCACAAACAATAAAACTCTACGCCTAGAATTGATAAGCTATTTTTAACATATATTCATATTCATTGTAAACATACACATAATATAATTTTACACATACAGTCCACTTTGTAATAGAAATAGAAATTGTATATAAGCATGTAATTTTCATAAATAAAATTAGTACCTTACAACTACTCAAACATGTTTGTTCTCTCCAAGTGAGATACAAAACATTAAATTTAAATGTATATTAACATTTCTTTTCGAGTTCTATAACAGAATTCAAAAGTGTGCACGTTAATGTACTGATAAATTAACCGTTTCACCGTTTACGAAGAGCGATGCACAAAATCGACGATAACTGAACCTTTTCACTGAAGAACAATAAAAACGCAAAACACTATTTTCAGTCGCAGTGCGACATTTGCGATTTTTAAATCACTGTGAAAAAAATCACCGAAAGTGATTTTTTTGCAATTAGAGCTGCTGTAGATTTTTAGTAACTGACATAAATTTTCCTTTAGCCTATAGAAAACATATAAAAAACATTTTGCTGTAGAGATTGTAGAGTCCTGTATAATTCGTATTTTCATTACTATACATGCTTTTAATTTTCTCTAAGGCTACAGGAAAAACTCGGTAGTGTAAAAAGAGTTTTAGAAGTGTTTTTACCAAAGTTGGAGAGAATGCATTCAAAAATAACAACTTTTTCGAACAAAAGCTCTTAAATGTGCTCTTAAAGTTTATATGGGGCTATACCTAAAAATGGTTCAAAATTAGCGTTGTCGAGAAAAGCTTTGAGTATAAAAATTCAGATTAATATCTTTAATACTAATTACTAATTGTAAACTATCAACTGTCAAATTTTTTTTTTTTTAATAGGGCTGCCAACATTACTGCGTGTTGTGGCAAATAAAAATTATGCGTTATTTTTAGCACACCCTTTTTTAAAGCCTGAAAAAAAAATTGTATATATGTACTCTATTTGTTACTTTAGCTGCGAAACATTTTTTTTTTAAAATTCATTTTCACTTCAACTGTCCAAAATATGTCTTTATTCTAGGCACATGCATAAGCTAATGCCTTATATAAGCAGGCAAACAATCATTTTGAATAGCCAACCATCTAAAAGATGACAAAAAAAAGGGAAAAGTGTGCTACGAATTCATGCTATGCGTATACATATACAAATACATACTTACTTAGTATATGCGTTGTACTTGAAATGTCAGTTTGTATGCATGTCACATAAAACGCACTGAAACAAGTTCATATTGTGTCTTTTGAAATGTGTTACTTACTCGTGTATATAGTATATAATATACTTTCACATATAAACCAAAGCTTAACTAATATTCTATATACTTAGTACATATTAAGCTACTCTACAAAAAAAAAAAAACTAAGCTACATCATTTAAATAACCTTGAGCGTATGTATATACAAGACACATACATACCTACTCGTTTCTAAAATATAATACTACGAGTACAACCCATTTTTTTATATTAAAATAAAACGATGTGGTGCACATTTACTAATAAGCACAATTTTCAAGCGCCTACTGTGCTTTGCGTTAAGCTAAAAGTTTGCATATATTACGTATACGACAAACTCAAAAAAAAAAAAAACGCTTGAGTTTCATTTGTACAATTTATGCTCTGCTGCGGTACAGAGAAAAATAAAACATAATAATACATATAGAAAAAAAACTAAAGACTGAGTAAAATTAGTACCATGAGTGAAACAAAAAAAACAAAAAAAAAATTCACAAATAAATGTCAACATTGAAGGCCACATTTATGTGTTGTGAGTATGTGTATGTGTGTGTGTGTGTTTGAGTATGTTTTTCTCGGAATGTTTAATGCATGCCACACTTAAGCTTTTCGTATGAATAGTTGTTTTCTAATGTCCACAACTCTGTATAAGCTTTAAATGTATCTACCATGCTACTTGAAGATACATTTGTATCTGTACTTGTCTTTGACGTTGTCATTGTCGTTTGCTAATAGCCTCGAGCATTGCGCTATCACATACAGTTACGCCTACAATTTGCTTGATTTAACTCATCATCATCTCAAAGCATAACGTATGAATGCTTTAACTTGGACATTTTTATTTTGCTTTAAAAGTATGGCTTACTTAAATTTTTTTAGTATTTGTTTTATTTAATTTTTAGGTTTTTACAATGAAATTTCTTTTTATGTAAAATGTATGACTAATTTATCTTAAAACATATTTAATTGAAATAATCAAAAGCAGTTTCTTAGAAACAATTTTGTTATTTTTGGCTTAATTTGTATACATCAAAGCCTATTTAGCTAGCAACAGAAAATATTTTTTAGTAGTGATTATTTTTTTTTTACTTGTATATCCAATACTTTTACTAAATTAACACTATTTCTGAAGGTTCCTCTAAATACGCTATTAGTTAACAAACAATAAATTTTAACAAGAGTTAAAAAGGAAAGTAAATATTTTTTGTGATCGGCAAAAAACATAATTTTCAATGCAATCAACAATTCTGGCTTTGGTCAGTGTCTAATGCATTATAAAATGTTTAGTATTACACTGCTCTCTCTTTTCTATATTGCTTACAAATTTTGGTAAGTTTTATTAAGTATAGAAACAAACAGTGGTGAAAATAGTATAGGAAGTATGCTTATATCATACTAGCCTTTTATGAACAAAGGTGCAAAAGATTTAAATTATTTCGTTCAATTAAGCCGCCTGTGCGTCTGTCAATCGGACAATTAATTTTTATTACAATTTAAAATTGTTTGAAGGGTACTTGGCTTAACACTCCTTTTGGACAACCGATTTACGGATGTAAACTTTCCTTTATTCAATGTCAGTATAGCTACTTTATGATGACGCCTTGTGGTATTTAAAAAAGTTTTCCGTCTTCAACATTAATACCCGTAAACTTACTCTTAGTTAACTTCTTAGGTTTTGGGTAAATTGCTATAAACATCGATTTTAAAAACGATCTACGAGTGGTCTTGTACTCCGCCCACATTAAAGCCCTTGGCAATTTCTAATCATTAAGAGACAAGCTTTGCCCAAATTGAATTAAATTTCCATTTTTATGCCATGTATATGATGCTAATCTTTTCGAAGTCAATATGCACCTGCACAAAAAAAATATTAACGAAAATGTTAAAGACCCAGCCGGAAAGTCATCAACACGGTACCAATGCTGTCACATTCCTTGATGACTAACCGACGACAACTTCATTTTCGATTTTTTATACCCGCCACACATAGTGTGAAGGGTATATTCAGTTTGACTGAAAGTTTATAACGCATCGTAGACCCCATAAAGTATATGTATTCTTGATCAGCACGACGAGACGAGTCGATCTAGCCATGCCCGTCTGTCTGTCTGTCCGTCTGTAGTTACATGTTTCATTTGCTCAGTTTTAAAGATGTTGAGATGAAATTCAAAACTGTTCAAATCCCAGTGCCACGCCCATTTTAAGGCATAGCCCCCATACAAATTTTTGATGGTTTATTAATGAAGGGATTTGTTTTAAATACAGTAAAAACACTTCTAACAGCAGTCCATGTTTATAGAAGGACCCATGGTTGAGGTGGGTTTTCAATTTTTATACGAAAAATGATTTATTTATGAAGCGATTTTTGTGAAATACGGTGAACAGACATGTTTTGAGAATAGCTCATGGCTCAGGTGGGATCACTACAATATATAAACCTTATAGAAATTTACCTCTAATTTTGGGATTTTATATAAAAAGTGCTTATTTATGAAGCTATTTATTTAGAATATCTTCAAAGCAGATGGAACCTATGATCACAATAGGACACATGATTAAAGTAGGCCCATTATAGCACATAACCACTTTACGAACCCAACGCTCATATTCATTCAAGAAAAGATAGCCCAATCATCGTGTAACGGGAATTTAAGCTTCGGTTTTACCGAAGTTAAGGTTTTTCCTTGTTTTTTATTCAAATGTCACAGTTAATTGATATGTCTTGCAAGACTTCATGCATTTTTGTCTTGCAGGACTTCATGCATGACATGTCTTGCAAGACTTAATGCATGACATTACTTGCAATACTTCATATGTGACATGTCTTGCAAGACTTCATGTATTACATGTCTTACAAGATGTCTTATGTTTTTGTAATGGATGAGTTTTATCGCTTTAGTGTCAAATGTGGCATAATTTTGCACTTATGTTTAGGGGGTTGGAAAAAATGAACATAGTAACTAATCTACACCCAAAGTTAAGAAATACTGGAAGAAGCAATGTTCCTAGGGTTATTCAATGTCGCTGAATACAAAACGAAAATTCCCTCCGGAAACACTAGTGGTCCAAAAATAACGGGTGATTTTTTTGAGGTTAGGATTTTCATGCATTAGTATTTGACAGATCACGCGGGATTCAGACAAGGTGTCAAAGAGAAAGATGCTCAGTATACTTTGACATTTCATCATGAATAGACTTACTAACGAGCAACGCTTGCAAATCATTGAATTTTATTACCAAAATCAGTGTTCGGTTCGAAATGTTCGAAATCCGCTTTTTATCGACAAATTTTGTTCAGCGATGAGGCTCATTTCTGGTTGGATGGCTACGTAAATAAGCAAAATTGCCGCATTTGGAGTGAAGAGCAACCAGAAGCCGTTCAAGAACTGCCCATGCATCCCGAAAAATGCACTGTTTGGTGTGGTTTGTACGCTGGTGGAATCATTGGACCGTATTTTTCAAAGATGCTGTTGGACGCAACGTTACGGTGAATGGCGATCGCTATCGTTCGATGCTAACAAACTTTTTGTTGCCAAAAATGGAAGAACTGAACTTGGTTGACATGTGGTTTCAACAAGATGGCGCTACATGCCACACAGCTCGCGATTCTATGGCCATTTTGAGGGAAAACTTCGGAGAACAATTCATCTCAAGAAATGGACCGGTAAGTTGGCCACCAAGATCATGCGATTTGACGCTTTTAGACTATTTTTTGTGGGGCTACGTCAAGTCTAAAGTCTACAGGAATAAGCCAGCAACTATTCCAGCTTTGGAAGACAACATTTCCGAAGAAATTCGGGCTATTCCGGCCGAAATGCTCGAAAAAGTTGCCCAAAATTGGACTTTCGAATGGACCACCTAGGACGCAGCCGCGGTCAACATTTAAATGAAATTATCTTCAAAAAGTAAATGTCATGGACCAATCTAACGTTTCAAATAAAGAACCGATGAGATTTTGCAAATTTTATGCGTTTTTTTTTTTTAAAAGTTCTCAAGCTCTTAAAAAATCACCCTTTACATGTGAAAAATATTTGGACCCACCACCCATTTATACATCGAAAATAAGAAGACCCGTGTTTTTTTAATTGGATAATATTTAATAGTGCCGCCAAACCCATGTATTATATATGAGAAAAAATACTTTTTCGAAGATTTGATGTAGTAACCTGAAAATAAATATTTTTTAGTGATGTTTTTATGAATATAAGAGGTCATAGAAGACCAATAATTTATTATTTAATGTTTTGACTTTTTATAGGAACTCAAAAAAAAAGGTTTTTCGTTTTTCTTATTTTTTACGTTTTTGGATTTTTTTGTTGAGTTTCTGTAAAAAAAAAACATATTTAAAAATTAAATAATAAATGATTTGATGCTCTTCTATGACCATTTAGGAAGAGACACATCTAGGTTTTTACACAAAATTTACAAAAAAATTGTTATTTTCCCATGTATAATACATTGAAAACTTTATTAAATATTATCCGATTAAAAAAGTAGTATTGATCTTCTTATTTAAGATATTCTAGGAAGTGGAAGCGTAAACATATGGACCACCCTAGTGACCATCCTACTTTATAAAATAATTGCATAAACATATTGTGAATTATAAACTCGCTAATGGTAACACAACCGACGATATGTCACCAATCAGTCATTAGAGAACACATTCGTAAGAAATGCTGGGTATTTACTTGTTGCTGAGTTATTGATGCTAAAGTCGAATAAGTATTTTGTAGACCCCAAACAAAAAAATATATATATTCTTGATCAGGTCGACGAGACGAATAGAACAAGAAGAAACGATTCCTTTGTCCGTTTGTTTGTTTGTTTTTTTTTTTTTTTTTTTTAATAAAAAAAAAAAAAAAATTAAAAAAAAAAAAAAAAATTTCAAAAAAAAAAAATAAAAAAAAAAATAAAGGAGCCCACCTTTTTTTTAAACCTAAAAAAATAAAAAATTTAAAAATTTTTTAAAAAAAAAATAGGGGGGTGTGTTTTTTTTTTCATTTCAGTGAATTTCAATGAAAAATTAAGAAGTTTAACATTTAACTATTAACCAAACGCAACTTTTCTCCAAAGAAAGTATGTTTATTTGAGTTACTCAAAAAATTTTGGAACAAATTTTTCAGGATAACTTTTTTTAGGTCGAAAAATGTCACAACTGGGCCTGCGTCACAACTGGCCCCCTCCCTATTTATTTATGAATGAATTCACTTCAAATAAGGTGAAAACACTTCTAAAGTCATCTAATGTTAAAATCAAGGTGCCACGCCCATTTCGGGTACAGCCCCCATACGAACTTACCAATTTTTTCGATTATTTTATGAAAATAGTTGTTATTTTGGAATGTATTTGCTTCGAATTGATTAAAAACACTTCCTATGTCATCTAATATCAATACCAAGATGCCACGCCCATATATAGGTATAGTCCCCATACAAATATACCGCCCATTTTTGTAAAAAAATAGTTTTTATGTATGAAGATATTCACCCAATCTGGGTAAAATCACTCCTACTGTCATCCTTTGAATGTACTACCGATATGACAAGGATCGGGTCGCTATAACTTACAGACCCTATACAACCTTCTACTTTTTTTATTTTTTCAATAAATTTTTTGTTATGTTATGTAAAATTTTACATATATACTTCTAATATGAGCCCCAACTTGAGATGTCCCCACCCACCCCCTTTTTGCGGAAAATAATGTACGTCACTGATGATCATACAAATTTTGTGTGGTGGGTATTTGAGCATCGGTTCTACCGAAGCTAACGCTTTTTCCTGTTTTACTATAATATTAAATTTATAAGTTTTCAGTTAGTTTTTTAAAAATCCATAATGATACAAAATTAAATCTGTAAAAATGTTTCGTTAAATCGTGTTTTTAAGTTTTTTTTTATTCTTCCTTCATTTTTATTCCACAATTCCGCTTGTACAATATATTACGTCGCCCAGAAAAGAATTTCATAAGTTTTATTTAAATTTAAATATTTTCTTTAGAATTCACAGCATTCAATCGATAATTTAGCTTTTAACTGTTACATATAATACGCATACAATATCTTCTGTATTATAAAGTTCAATTACTCACTCCAAATTGAATAAATAGCATAAGTCAATCGATAGAGATTTTAATACATCAATTAAGAATATCATAATAATCTTTTTCTCAATATTTCTTGTGCTTCTTGTATCCAAAAAAAAAATTCTAAACTCAATCAAGCGTGATTACATTATAATACATATTTTAAATTTTATAAATGTTTAAAACTGCTACAAAGGCTACAAAGCAAATCATGATTTGACAGTTTGCTTCTTTACAAAATAATTAATCAAAATCAAATACACCCATGTCTGCGACACTGTGGTCGTCTTACTCTTGTTGTGTTTGCTAAAGCAGCTATATATTTTAAAATTATTGATATATTCAAGTTCAAAGTTCCATTTTTTTTTAATTAAAAAAAAAATATTATGAAATATGAACTTTTTTCTTAAGAAAAATCAATCAAACGAAACAATAAAATCTAAAAAAAAAATTTTGTTTAATAAAATACATACATGGCTATTATAGAAACATTTATTAAAGAGATTCAATCAATTTATATAACAATAAATAATTGCAAAAAAGTGTGTAGCAACAAATTTTTTATACTCAACAGTGCCACACATGACGGAAATCAAATATGGCTAAACGGAAACAGCTTGTGTTGCAGAATTTACGGCTGAATGCCATTAAATAAAAAAAATATAAAATAAAATCAAAATATACAAAAAAAAAGAAACAAATTAAAGTATGCTATGTATGTATTTAAGATATTAAGATAAAATAAATTGACAAATAAATAAATAGAACAATATGGCAAACTTTGAGTTTAAGAAAACTTTAGATACACAAAGAAGAAAAGAATTATAACTTTAGTCAAGTTTTTCACAACTTTGTTGTTTTGTTGCAACGTAATATATCACTCTTTTTGCTGTCTAGCGCCATAAATTTAAAACAACAATATTCAAAATTATTAGTATAATGCATAAAACTTGAGCCTGAGTTGAGTGTGTATGTGCTCGTTTTGTCTTTGAAGAAGACATTGTTTCTATGCAAGTCATTTATTTGTTTTATTTTTAGATGCTATTTTTACATGTCTTTCCTTTTTTCATTATTTTATTTTTCTTTTCAAGATGCTGCTGCCTGATTCTTTTCTTTAAAACATCTTCAGAGCACATTGCGCCTTAACGTATGCAGTAGTTTTTTTAAGCTAGTTATTTATGTTTTCTGCATTTTCTTCTTTAAGAGTTCTGTTCTTCTCTTACGTGTTGCAAAATGCTTTTAAAAAACTTTACACACACACACACACGCATTGTCGTTTTGTTAGTTTTATAATACTTTGCTGCACTTTGTTTTTGTTCGACGCATTTTTGTGTAACTTTTTTGCTTTTTTTTTTTGTTCGTTTTTTGAAAGCAAATAACTCTTTTCGCTTATATACATTGGCTGTTGAATGCTAAACAATGCGGCTGAATTTGTTCTTATTTTACTGCAAATATATCTGTACTTATATACATGCACACATAAGCATGTACAATGCGTGCATATGTATGACATTAGGAATGCAATGTAAACTTAAGAAAAATCTTAAAGTAACTTAAACTCACTTGAAGTTGAGTTTAACAGGGGTAACACCAACATTTTAGAGTGATTTGATGTAAGTGTTTTGGTGTAAATACTCAAAAATGTACGCTATTACACCAAAACTTCGAATTTTTCGTCCAGCCAAACTGAAAATGAAACCTTACAACTCTATTAAAAATAGAAAACTCAAAACTCTAGTGTGAGGGGTTTTGGTGACACTCCTGAAGAGCTAAATATATTTTTATATACCTGACTGGCAGATACCCGGTGTGTGCTACTACGTTGTATGGGCGTTTCAGCTGATCTTTCAGCTCTTTTTCGTTCGTTTCGCATCTGCTGTGTTTTGTACAATTTACGTTTATTTTGATGGCATTTTTTAGTATTTTCTTTTTTTTTTTTTTGTTTGCAGCGCAACAAAAATGGGCTGGAACTAACTTAAAAAACATACTAAAAAATACCACTTATTTTCATCTTACACAAAATATATTGGGAAAGCTGAAATCAGCTGTTTCTATATCCGCCATACAAAGTGTGAAGGGTATTATCAGTTTGTCGGAAAGTTTGTAACGCATTAAAGGAGGCATCGGAGACCCCCATAAAGTATATATATTATTGATCAACTCGACGAGAAGAATCGATTAAGCCATGTCCGTCTGTCTGTCCGTCTGTCTGTTTTGTTGCTGCGCGATTTATTCGCTCAGTTTTAAAGATATTAAGCTGAAATTTTAAACTTAAGCTTTTCTAAGTCCTGGGTACTTTATATGTTAAAATCAATGTGCTACGCCCACTCCCATACAAAAGTACAACATTTTGTCAAGTTCTTATTAGAAAAAAATGTATTCATAAAGCGAATGGCTTCAAATATGGTACAAATGCTTCTTATACCATGCCAAATCTTTAGTTTAAAATTGGTTCAAATCGGACCCCGAATTTCTAAATTTTTAGGAATATTTTTAATTTGTTTACTATTTTAAGATAATTTAATAGTTTAATACAAATGCTGCACACGAAGATCTATCCACGTCAAATGATTTGTAACAGGTATATAAGTTTGGTCCAACCGAAGTTAACTTTTTTCTTGTTTATTTAATTATAATTTTTCACTAAAAACAAAAGTTTTTCTTGTATAATTAACTAGATGATACCCAACGTGTGCAACCGAAACATCCGCTGCTCTTTCGGATCTTTTTTTGCATTTGCTGTTATTTTATTTTTGATTTTGTTTTTTATTGCAGCGTTACCAAATTATGTTGGGTTATGTTGGGTTTGCAGCGAGACCACAATATGTTGAGGTTAGTTTAAAAACATACAAAAAGAAAAACATTTTTGTATAGGAGGAGTCAAAAATAGACTTCGTGAATGAACTGAATGTGCCTAATGCGTTGTGTTTAATAAAACCGGGTTGGGACTCATTGGTTTGATGGTTTCAAAGTCCATAGCGGTCATAGAAACATTTTTATTATTTTATATGTACAGATTGTTAACTTAATATTGATTTAGAAATCCGATTAAAAAGCTTAATATTGGGTTAAAGTAAGTTTCTTTTTTGCTTGAGTGCTTAACTTCACAAATTATCAGCCATGTTCCCGAAATCGTAAAAATTTTGCAATTTACAATTTAGTAAATTCGTACGTTTTCAATTTATTCGTACTCCGGCAATCGCAAAAGTTATGTTTCATTTACAAAACGTGTCTCTGTATTGTATATGACAAAAACTGTTATCGGTTACAAACTTATAGGTTATCGGTCTAAACAAATCGCAAATCGTTTTCGCTTTGACTTAATATTCTGCCGTTTAAATATAGACTTGAGTAGAAAATATTAATTTAAAATTCGGATTCAGAGTCAGTTTTATTAAAAACTACAATAAAAAAAAAATTATATTAAAATATTTTTAAAAAGTCGACAGTACCTTTTTTATGTAATATTACGCATTTATTTTTCATTTCACTTACCAAAACGCTGCCGTTTTGAAATCGGCAATATTTTGCGATTTGCGACTGTTGAAGTATCAAAATTTACGATTTGAAAATTCTGCAATAGAAATTACGAAAGCAAGGCTGTACAAAAAAAAAAAAACAATTTTTGAAAAGGTGAAACGACAACTTAGTTTTTCGAAAATATGAGACATATCCCACAAAACTTCTTCTTCTTCTTTGTTTTTTATTCAAAAGTGTTAGATATGATGTAGTATAATAACTTTTGGTAAATTTTGGAAACGATTGTTTATATTTTTATTTTTTGTTTCTACTTTTACGGTTTCAAGGTCCCCATTAGGCCCGTTTCAAATATTTTCCACACCATGTCTTATTGTTCAACTAAAATCTAAAAAAAATATATAAAAACAAAAGCAAAAAATCTACTTTGGGTCTATCATTAGGTCCCAGTTTCAAGTTAGGAAATGTCTTGGACGGAAAAAATTTTCAAACCACCTGCGCCCAGTTTCAAGTCTCTACGTTTATTCATTCCAGAGATATGAGTTTTCCGGTTTAAAAACCCCCATAACGCACCGGGTTAAGAATTTTCCAAATCCCGTCTTAGTGCTTAACTGAAATCTTACAAAAAAATTTCCGTTAAGTCCATCATTGGGTACCAGGTCCAAATTTCGGAAATCTCTTGAACACGCCAAAAATATTTTGTAACCACATTTGAAATGCGCCCAATTTCAAGTCTCTAAGTCAATTCATTCATTCAAAGATATAGCTTTTCCAGTTTCCCTATAAGTACCCGGGTCAGTACCCTAAAGAAAAATAAAAAAAAAAAAAAATTTACTCAAAAATCTATTTTGGGTCCACCAATGGGTTCCAGGTTCAAATTTTGAAAATCGCTTGAATATGTCTAAAATTTTTTTAATACCATTTAATTGCGCTTAAAATCAAGTCTCTAGGTCTTATCATCCCAGAAGTATGGCTTTCCGATTTCAAGGCCCCCACTAGGCCCATGGCAATAATTTTCCAAAAATCACTTCTTAGTTCTCACATTTATCATAAATCGAATCTAGAGCTTCTTATGTGCAACAGTTTGGGCTGTAGTTGTGTCTTCCGTCAGTCAATCAGTCAGTTAAAACTATACTAGTATTATAAAGAGGAAATGTTTGTTTGTTTGAAATGAATAGGCTCCGAAACTACTGGACCGATTTAAAAATTCTTTCACCGTTGGCAAGCTACACTATTCCCGAGTGACATAGGCTATGATATTTTGGTAAATTTTGACCGGGGGGCCTTATAGGGGCCTTGAAACTGGAAAAGCCAAATATTTGAATCAAAGAGACGTTATAAAACTTATTTATTTTTGGTTTTTTTTTTAGAATACAGGTGAGCAACAAGACGGGATTTGGAACATTTTTACCCGGGGCCTAATGGGTTCCTTGAAACCGGAAAAATCATATCTTTGGAATGAATAGACGTAGATACTTGAAACATTGCTCATTTGAAAGATGGCGTTCAAGGCGTTCAAGGGATTTCCGAAATTTAGACCTTGGACCCATATGTGGACCCAATATAAATTTTTTGACCAATTTTTTTTTTATTACAGGTGAGCACTTAGACGGGATTTTAGAAAATTTTGACCCGGGGCCTAATGGGAGCCTTGAAAAAAAGTAATATCTTTGGATTGAATAGACGTAGAGACTTGAAACTGGGCGCATTTGTCGTGTTTGGGGAATTTTCTGAACAATTTATATTTAGCCACCAAATAGAAGCAAAAAGAAACGCGAGCATAGCCGCGGGTACATGCTAGTGAAAGATATTTATATTGATAATTAGTTTACATACTTAAATGAAAAATCATTTGTTTTGTTCAAATTTTAATTTTCTTATTTACTCAGACTTAAAATACAATAAAAAAAATCGTATCTAACTTACTTTAGAAATTTAAGAATCGACGACTACTTATTGATCAACTCAACCGCGTTTATCAATGCTTTCCCTTATATTATCTTCGATAAACTGCTGAAAATGTTGAATATTTGTTAGGACAACCAAATCCGTAGCACAATTATCGGAACCCGGTGCATTACTAATTACACCAAGCAGATTATATTTTTTACGATCTTCTAAATAGAATGCATCTTCACGTAAATATGAAAATGAGCCACCGCTATCACCACGACAAGCCATGCCTACACCTTTACTTGTCAAACAGAATTTATCATTGGCCAAACTAACTTTATATTCAGCCAGACAGCGTTCATTTGATCTAGACGTGGCTTCGACAAATTGAAATGTATGTTCGCCGTTATAATCCCAGCCAGCAAAGCGTCCATTATTATTGGTAATACCCTCTTTCTTTGCCGAATCATAAAAGTAACGACAAATTGGACGTATGGCATGCGTAAATTGTATGGGACGGTTTAGTATGAGTATTGCCAGATCCTTGGCAAAGTGATCACTTTCGCCTTTATAACCTTCTTCAACTCTGATTTCGCTAACATTACGATAAACAGCCAATGGTTCCTCTTTGGTAAAATTTCGATAGAATTTCGCAGCGGCTATTTGAAATGTCTCAGCGCTATAGGCGGTCTTTAGTGTTTTATCCCAGACACAATGTGCAGCTAAAAATAAAAAAATAAAAAAAAATAAAAAAGTTTCTGTATTAGAAAATTATATTTACCTGTCAGTATAACATCCGGCGTTAGTATAGTACCACCGCACACAAATGAATACTGCACCTCATCGAAGAGTGCATAAAGTCCAATATGCCATGGCACTACGCGATTTTCCACGGTTATACCGAATACAGAAAACTCCTTAGTGGGTGCAGCAATTTCACCACAACCACTTTGGCATTTTGGACGCGTTTCGGACCAGCGTCCATTTTCTTTACACTTCAATTTCGGCAGTGTTGTGAAATACGTAAAATATGTGGCACAGAAATATGTAACAATAGTGCCGGGCTTATGACGTCGATCGCATGGCACTTCCTGATCATTGTAATGACACGTTAACGTTGTGGTGTAACCACTGAGTATATGCTTTGGATCACAGTATTCTAAATTATATAAAAAAAAAAAGAAAAATCAAAATATTTATAAAATATAAAAAGTTAACTTGACTTTTTACGCACTTTCACATTTTGGCACATCCACGCTCCATTGACGATTTACGCAAAAACTAACAGTTTCACCGATCAGCGTATGACCTGGCTCACACGAAAAGTGCACCTCTCCAAACAGTATTGGCGGTACAAGTAAAACTTTATTGCTATTCGCCAACATTAAACCATCCGAATTTCGAGGCAGCGGACAGCCATTGGCTGAATTAAATTGTGTCGTTGTTGGTGTTGGTGAAATTGAACCACCGAAATTATTTGCATTACCGCCAGTCGTACGCGTATAGTTACAAAGAAATGGTGACTCATCGGAACCATCATAGCACTCTTTAGTACCATTACACATTGCCGCTAGAGTAACGCATGCACCATAGCCACAGGTAAATGTGTATCCGGGACATTCAATGTGTCCACATTGTTGTACATTTTCATCGGTACCATCGCCGCAATCATCACGTCCATCGCATTTCTTAAAATTCGAAATGCAAATGCCGGAAGGACATTTCATTTCATCGTTACTAAAAATTTCATTAAATCATTAAGTAAATTTATTTTTTTTCTATTGTTTCATACTTACTGACAATTGTCCTGTAATTTCTTTTCGAACGCAGCCACTTGATACGGTTCACCACAGCGCAGTATTGTCTCATCCGAACCATCGGCACAATCGGTTACGCCATTACATTTTGCTGATCCTATAACGCAACCACCATAACTGCAAGTATGATATTGTGTATTGCAAACACTCCGTTGATCTATACAATTTAGTGCTGTCTCATCGGAACCATCTGGACAATTTTTTATTCCATCACATTGATCAACTTTACTAATACAGTTGCCATTGTCACATTCAAACTGTGAAGCATCGCAAGCCGCTTGAACTGTTATTGTATACAAATATAAAGTTTTGTTTAGCGAGATGAAGTATTTCAATGAGTTTTAGTCTCTTCACAAATACTTTGAAGCAATATTATTAGAACTAGAGATATTCACATACTACAGCGAAATTTTTGACTGATATGAAACTCTTGAGTAGTTGTGTCATGAAAATTTCAATGCATTAATTTTAACAGAAAAAAAAACCATCACTAGAAGTTCATGGAAGTTCATGATATCAATTATCAAATAATAATTCCATTGGCTAATAATTTTGTTTTTGAATACTGTGATTGAATGGGCGTGGCACCTTGGTTTTGATATTGGATATCATTAGAAGTGTTTTTACCCAAAGTTGAGTGAATAGTCTCATTAGAAATACCTATTTTTATACAAAAAGTCTAAAATGCGCGGTTAGTTTGTATGGGGGCTGTAGCTAAAAATGGGCGTGGTCGCTTGGATTTGACATTGGGTGACATAAGAAGTATTTTACCTAACTTGGAGTGACTACATTTATAAATAATAGCTATTTTAATACAAAAATAAAATAAAAACGTTAAGTTTGTATAGTGGGGCTATACCTTAAAATGGGCGTGGTAATTTGATTTTAACACTTGAACTGCTTAGGACTGTGAAAAGCTTAAGTTCCGAGTTTCAGGTCAATATCTTTAAAACTGAACGAATGAATCGCATAAATACAGACAGACGGACGAACAGACAGACGGACATTGCTAAATCGACTTGTCTCGTCGTGCTGATCAAGAATATAATATATATACTTTATAGAGTCTACGACGCCTCCTTTAATGCGTTACAAACTTTCTGACAAAATGAAAATACGCTCCACACTGTGTGCCGGGTATAACAAGAAAAACGTTAACTTCGGTACTTAGACATCTGCATGAATTCATCCAAAAGGGCAAATGAATGATTCATTCTAAAAAGTTGTACATATTTTTACTGCTCAGATAAAATACATTACAAGTGAATGGTACTAATATTGCCTGTATTGACAGATAGCGTTCTCCACTCACTCTCATGTTGACCAGCATATGATGAGTACAATAAATTTGGGTGCAGTTGATTCACTGTACAATGTTTTGGTGTGCAGTTTACTTACTGTACAGAGATAAATTTTTAAATATGTATTAGACGATATAAGCGAAACTTAAGGACTGGTACGTCATGTGCAAGAACGAGATAGAGAACATTTGTTTATTTACTCCCTAATACTAATATTATAAAGAGGAAAAATTTGATTTTTTTGTTTGTTTGTTTGAAATGAATAGGCTCCGAAACTACTGGACCGATTTAAAAAAATTCTTTTACCGTTGGCAAGCTACACTATTCCCCAGTGTCATAGGCTATGTTTCATATTACATATATTGAAATGGACCAAGAATTTAGCGTTTTAATAAAACGGGATGAAAATCAAAACAAAATTCAATTTAAAATAAAGATTGTGAAATTATCAAAGTAGGCAACTACTAAACTTATCTGAACAGTTGTACAATAATCCACACAAACTGTTCTCATAAATACGCTTGATGTACAGCGTGTCAAAAGAGGACAAATATAGTATTCACTTAACAAGAGTGCAACCTCTTACTGTTCTCATTCTTTGAGAGAATAGTAAAAATGTTGTGCTATCTTCTTCTGTCTTAAGAAATATACTACTGTACAGATCTTCAGAGCTAGAAATTAGTACATTCATGCAGGCCTCTATTCGGTATCACCGAAGCTCAAATACCCGCCTCACGAAACTTTAATCATTTTCTTGAAAAAAAACAAAAAAACAAGTAAAAACGTTAACTTCGGTGGAACCGAAGCTTAAATACCCGTCACACGAATCTTTGAATAGTTTAGTGTGATCATCAGTGGCTTATATACATTTATAAATATATATTCGAAAATAATTAATTTTTCATACATTTGGTGGAAATA